>JAWZYV010011687.1:0-200125 GCA_038373885.1 Cheiracanthium punctorium
ACCGTTACGCCGATTGCCTCTACACCCTCAGTCCGATTACTGCGGTGCAAGACTCGATCAACGTGGAACTGCGCTGACTGGGCCAACAGTTGAGGCCCAACAGTTAGCCCAACAGTTGAAGACAATTAGGCAAGAAATTCCGCAGGACACCATCCGGAAACTTTATCAGTCTGTGCCACGCCGGGTGACAGCTTGCATCGAGGCCAAAGGTGGATAAACGCCTCATTGACTTCCTCCCTTTGTAATGGTCAAAACTCTACAGTAATCATTCAATTGTTCGGAAATTTTAATCGTTTCTTTTTTTTTATGCATGTTCTTTGTATCCACCAATTTCTTTTCGGAATCGGACAATTCCTTCTTGATGTTGTTTTTTCTTTTTGTTATAGAGTGTATATGCAGCCGAGGATTGTAAACAGGAGATTACAATTACTCCAAAATGAAATTCTGCCAAGTACGTTTACAAAGAAATGTTTATAAATTACCAGAATATTATTAACTTTCAACAATAAAGAATTTTTTTGCTGGAGTCAAAGCAGCGCTCTCTGCCTTGTTGTTTAGGTCTCTTACTCTTGATACAACGCTGGCTTTACTGCTGGGAGCTTGCGATTAAAATTTGAGGTACATAAATTTGAGAATGATCATCTGTATAAAAGGTTATTGCAGTTACTTTCCATAGTAGTCGTGTAAGGTTTGTTCATGTTTTAAGTCTTCTGTTCGGCTCATTTTGGGGTATATAGTGAGTCAGTAACTGAGGCCTATAGGACAATACTTAAATAGGCTGTACAATTTGATTTTATATTTAAAAAAAGTAAATCCTTCATGATGCCGATATGTTTCTCTAATTGATTTATTACACGTTTGGGTTTGGTTTTTAATCCTCAGACGAATTTGCAACATCACCCAGATAGAATATATATATATATATATATATATATATACAGGGTGTCCCCAAAAGATGATAACGGGCTTTAATTCTTTATCTATTTGAGATAAGTGGGTAATGTACTAAATTGAGAAATATGCAAAATAAGGTTGGGAATAAGAAACAGTTAAGAAAAAATTCCCCTCGTTAATTTTCAAAAAGTTACACTTTTAAATTTCTATACGACCAAACACTGATGTGCATCCACCATACACTAATGTGTTGGTTCATAATAGTTGTTTGGCACCATACAGTAATGTGTTGGCTAATATACATTTATTTTGATTTTAGACTCTATCATGCCACCACCTCCTAGACATACAAGGCCTGAGAGCAGAACTTTTTACGTCATCACTAGGTCTTCTAAGATGACGTCATCTCATTTTTCCTTTCACAAAGTAAAACTATTTCAAATTTCTGGTGAATGATACAAATGTTACAAAATATCTTAAGTTAAATATAAAAAATAAAATACCTTTCCGATAAAAAATTATTTATTATGATCTATTTATATACCATATTATATAATTAGTGATCGTTAAAATTTCCCATTTGTCGTAAAATTAAATTTTCTATCTTAAATTATTAAAATGTTTTATATGGGAGTAAATTCACCACAAACTTTGAATAGTTTTACTTTTTGAAAATAAATGCGTGATGACGTCATTTTAGTGGACCTAGTGATGACGTAAAAGTTTCTGTTCTCAGGACTTCTTTATCTAGGAGGTGGTGATCATGCACGCTATAAAGCTAAAAAAAAATATATTAACTAAATTTTCAAATAATCGGTAATAAAAAACACATTTAACTGAGATTCTCATATTCAACAACAACAACAACAACAACAAAAAAACCAAAGCACTTTTGTAAAATTTCTTTCCAAACCACGAAGAAGCTAGTAAAGTCAAATTTTAAATAAAAATTTGCTTTTAGACAATGCTGTGTGTCTAATTTCCAGGCAGGGATGCCAGATTGGTCTTTTGTAAGCTCAAATGGAAATCTTGAGATGGTTGGTATTTTAATATCACATGGAATACGTATAGCTTAAAAGATATGTTGATAGGTTGCCTTTTAATTAAGGCCGAATTGATCAAAGTATTTCATATAATCTTAAAATAATAAACATCTAAAAATTTCCATTTGGGCTTAAAAAAAGCCAATCTGGCAACCCTACTTCCAAGATCAAAAAATTTGGCTGCCAAACTGGGACATTTGTCATGTATGTTGAGCAAAATTGACTATAGACTAATAATGTGACTTCAAGGAGAGTGTTTCGACAATGGGTACAGTGTGCACATGCACTGCTGCGAGCTATTAAGGAATATAATTAACCACTTTTGTAAACAGTATGTTTTCTGAACCGTGTTTCATAATAGCAATGAACCCACCCGCCTAAGAATATTAGCTATATTTTAAGACGAAAATTACTGCTTACAGTAAGCGCTTTACTATACTAAGTATTTGTTGGCAGCTATGCATATGTATACGGAGGAGTGTGTATAAGGAACAGTGATCTTCTTAATACTTTTAATTGAATTCAAATGCCATTTGAGAATTTTTTTAAAATTCTTCTTTTGTGTTTACCGTTAAGACGCCAGAATTAAATAGTTTTACTATAGAATATTTATAAAGAAAACGACTACTTGTAGTCTTAAGAATAACATACTGCTTTTTTTACTCCACAAAAGTCTTAAATGTAAGATTGGAAAGCACTTTTAAGAAAAACTGTTTGCAAAACATCAAAATACTGTTGTCTCCACGGTTGATGAACTTTTCCTTTGCTGTGCGCTGGTTCCATTTTCAACAAACACATCTCCTTTAGCCGAGTTTTAATTCCTCTTACTGAATCTTAACCCATTAGTACCCTGCGTCCTAATTTGAGGACTGTCATAAAAGTATATAGGCATTAATTTAATTTTCTATTTTTATTTCTCGAATAATAAATCTGATTTCTACTACATACTCAGCTATAAAAAATAAAATTGCGAACCTTTCATCATTTTATATGGAAATTTAGAAAAATAATACATATATTAGTATAGAGTCCTTTTGTGCGTGTAATATAGTCTTTTCCACGGAAAATATTTTTCATTTTTTTGTAAGTTTTTGACGTATTATAGTAACAGACATGAAATTTCAAAGAATAAAAAGTAATGTGTTTAAATAATTCCACAAGAACATGAAAAGAGACTTAATCGAGGCTAAAACACTAATGACCCAAATTAATAAATTGAATCAGCAAGCAAATAAATATATTTTATACAACTAATTAAGGTAACAGACATGGCATGCAATAAAAATACATATCACAAATAGGCTGTTGCTTTTTCAGTCAAACTCAAGATGTTTGCTTATATTTCTTTCTTGGCCAAATTCTTGGTAAACAGGTGTTGCTGTTCTCAAATTTAAATTTTATTGTTTAAAAAGTTGTGAATAATGTATGGTAACACACAGGACAGCAATATAAGAACAACTACATTTAATTATCAAAAGTCTTGTATTTTTCTTAAAACCTTAAGAAAACCTTTTCATTTTGTAATTTAAACTGTTCACAATGTTAAAGCATGTCGGGGCAGAAATTTTAGTTTTGGGGCAGTAAATCTGCTGAAAACGTTTTATGTTCTATGATTCGGACAGCTATATTTCAATATCTTCTCTACTCATTTCTTTTTTTTATTATTAAATAGTACGTTTTTTAATCTATTGTTTACGTACTGGAAACTGTCTGATAAAAACCACAATAAAAAGAAAAATCATTTAAATTTTCTTTTAACTTGTAAAAAAAAAATTAACACACGGAGATCAAACGGAATTTTGAAAATGACCCATACATAATTTTGAATACCTTGGCAGAAAAATTGGCTCAATGAGTCAGTTTCGTACATAAATTATAAAAATACATATTTCCTCATAATATATGATGCTATTGTAATATATATTGCTTGAAAATTAAAATAATATTATCAAAGCAATATTTTCATACAGTGTAATCAGTTATTGAACAGGCATTTGAATTTGTTTTAAATGCTCTTGTACTGCTACATTTGAGTTGGGGAAAAAGGAATGTTTTAAGTCTTTTTTTATTTATTAGAGAGAAAATATGTTCTTGTTCATGTTGACGAAACGTAGCTGTTTTAATACAAAATTTTCCATAAATACTCATCTACGAGGATGTCACAGTTAAACTTCTCTTGCGAACAGGAGAAAGCAAACATGTTGCCAGCAACTTCATCGTATGGAAGCACAAAATACATTCATGGAAGACTTTTTTTAAAAATTCTCTTTTATGTCACTAAACGGCTCTTTGCATGAAGAACCGGTTAGTTCGCTATTCATATTTTTTTCTAATATTAATTTAACAGTTCTTAATTCATATTAATAATTTATTATTAAAAAATACAATATTAGTAAATTATATTCAGGCCGTTTAGTCCTTATAGTACGAATAAAAATCAGTTCTTTTTATATCAATATTAAATGAGATATGAATTAAAGTGTGAAAAAATACTTTAACATAGGGAAGAAAAATATTGAAAGCTCATGACGCATTAGTTTTTATAATTCAAACACATTGACAAATAGTATGTGGGATTAAATAGAGCTAAAGTTTTTGAATATGAAGTGAAATCTTTTCATTGCGATGGGGAAAAAAAATTAAGTTATTGCGTATTTAAATGTGAAGATGGTCCCTTAGGCAAATTTTATGTACAGAAAATTAAACTGTACGTTATTCGTAAGCAATTGGGATAAGTAACTTTTCTGTACAACGAACGACGGTAGAATAAAGGTCATGTGGACCTTTTCCACAGTTGTGCATGCATTTCTGTAATGGAATCGCTGTCACGTCTACATGCACTGCACAGCCTTCTAGAAAATTGTAATATGGTTCCATTAGGTCTTAAAGATAATTTTTGAGGTTTGTATGGTGTGCATGTTGAAGAGAGTTATAGTAATAGTACTGTAAAGATAGACAAAAAAATTATCAAAACCCAAACATCGAAGAAAGAAAACTGTTCTACTATGCGGCAAAATGTTTAATACGCTTCCTTTAGTAAGTGGTAAGATCGGCAGGAGGGGGCGTGGGGTTTAAAGCAGATGTTGACTTTACCCGTTTCATATGCAATGGCAGACGATGCACTGCTTTCGTTGCTCTCTCCATTGTGTTGGGGGAGGAGTTGTGCTTTTCCCACATTAGCTTTTGTGGTGAATTCCGACTGGTCATTAAAAAGTCATAAATTTAGCTAGAAGAAAGCCCTTCTATCCCCTGTAATCGCTATCCTTGTAGTCGCCAGGGGCCATGATGGCCCCGTGGTCAAAGGCGTTGGAGTCGTATCCAGAAGGTTGCGGGTTCGATTCCGACGTACGACTGAAGAGCAGCATGTACGTGCGGGGTACATGCACGTTAAATCCGTGCGAAAGTCCTCTCGGCGGTTACCGAGGGATGCCAATATTCAAAAGTCTCCCACCTTCTGATGTAGCTCAAAATGGTGGCTTGAAACCCCGGAAAGGACGTATGTAGTTTTATGCCACATAATATTCAGTAACGCGAGCTGTCTTCTCCTGATAAACAGACAGTTGCCCGCAAGTCAATTTTACTCGCGGACTATTGCAAAGCAGCCTGTAGGGAAGTTGGGGTACAATGAAACACAACGTACAATGATACATGCGATCTAAAATCAATAGAATTAGAACGTTGAAACTCGCATACCTATTATACAAATGTATGTTCCAGTTACTCATGTGATTTGGAGACAATCGCATTTTCACAACAAGAGATATGGGAAATTAGTGGATTTTCACAACTGAAAATAAATTTCGCTAACAAAACTAAATTCGTTTTACCTCCATGTTTTCATATGTATAATCATTTATTTTCCAAATATTGTGATCACTATGGTGTGGTCTTAGTATTTCCAAAGCCAACACAAGAAATTAAGAAAAAATATGTATTAAGAAAAAATAAGTATTAAGAATTAGTAAAGATGTACTTAGTTTGTAGCCTCAATTTGGGGTACAATGAAACACTTGTAGATGGGGTACAATGAAGCATGTTTCATTGTACCTCGAGTGAATGCAATACATTATAATAACGACATTACTATTAAATATTTAGATTTAGATCTCCATAGAGCATATAAAGTTTACAAGGAATTGCTTTTAAATCGTAGTCTATCTTCTTCAGACTCTGAAGATGGTGACAATTCAGATTGTATTTCAACTAACAATCCAAACAGTTCAAATTATGAGCTATTATCACATAACATGTGTAACAGGAGCGGTATCGCTCTAAATGATCTTGTTTTAATCAAGGAAGATGAACTTAAATGTAAACAAATGTACTCTGTTGGGGATATAATAAAATTAAACGGAATGCGAAGATCTGTAGGTCTAACTACTGAGTCCAAGCTTCAAATTTGTGCGTTCTTCAGAAACAGACATTCAAACAAAAAAAAAATATCACATTGTATCTAAACTACGACCTCCTGTTCCTTTAGGTGCCTAGATACCAACTGTTCCGATTTTATCGGAACTTTTCCCACAACTGATTTTAACTTGACAGTTTAAGCTTAAAATAAATCCCAATTTTTTATTTAAAAATAAAACTTTTCAAAAATATTGGTGGAAAATATTCCGATAAAATCGGAACGGTTGGCAGCTATCCAGGTAGTACAGAAAGGAAAACAGAATGCTATTTTTTGAATTCTATTTAAGTAAATTTAATACAAAATGAAAGACTATAGGCCAACCTCTAATGAAAGTACAGCGTGTCCGAGAAAGACCTTTATTATTCTAAGCATTAATAAGAAGAATAGTAACAGCTGAAATAAAATGCAGTTTGCTGCAAAGAAAGGAAGAAATCTAAAAAGGTTTTTTTTTTTTTTTGTTTGTGTTGGTTTTTTTTTTTCTTTTCATTGGTTTGTACTTTCAATGTAGTTAGTTGTACGTGAACTCCATAAGTAGCACGAAGAATGTCGAGTCTGTACTAGACATTTCGCTATAATTGTTTCTTTAACAAGCAACCATTTTCACATCTATATAGAGGAACAGCTTTATATAGTGACTAACATTGAAAAAGTACGCCCGTTTACCATCTCTCGAGTTAACTACCAGTAAATGGTGGTGATCGAATCGCCCATCGAGCTCTGTGGCACGCGATGAGCTATTCGATTTACCATCATTTTGCTGGTAGTTAACTCAAGAGATGGCAACGGTATACTTTTTCGTCTTTGAGACCATTTAACCTTATTTTATGCCACTAGCAGTCGAAAGCGTTGGAAAGCTGTAGTTCCACGGCGCGACCACCACGCGTCTAAAGGGTTAACATCTGAGGTGTAAAAATGACGATTTCTAATCAAACTAGTCAATTACTAATTGAATTTCTATTAAGTGTTTCATTGTACCCCACATATGAGATACAATGAAACACTGCCAGATATTTAACTTTTGCAATTTTTTACATAAGAAATAGCTATTTAAAAACTCATAAAAATTCATTTAGATGGGGAAAAGAGTAGGTTAAAAGTGTAAATTATATTTATTTTTCTACATGCAAATTCGTGAACAGGGAAATACATATAGTAAGTTTTGTTTGATTCTACCCCAACTTTCCCTACAGAAAATTTCAGATATCCTCAACTTCCTCCATTTCAACAGCAGTGCAGAAACTTTTTTAATACAGTTTACCATCGAGTGCAAGAACGGTTCGATGTCAATAAAGACCCACTAAAATGGATTTGACAAATTACTGGTAGTTATATGCGCCAACAGATACAACTACAAAGGCCACTACTCCCGAGAAATTAGGCTGCCTTATGGTTTTCCCTTGTATTGAGGAGTTCGTGAGAAACTGTGAATGTCAAAAGTGTGGCTTTAAATGCTCCTACATGTGCAGGAATTGCTCTGGACATGGATGCATCAACTGAGATGCATTAATTGATGACGACATCATTGTCGAAATAATAAAAGCCCTGGCTGTCATAATTCCGGGATCGACCATGTGACCATCGCTCTCGGCGCATCTGCGGCCATGTTGAAATTTTGATAAAAACGACACTTTTATCTCTAACGAAAAGCAAAAACTTTTTAAACAGTTCGAAAGATCTCTAAAAAATTAACCTTGTTTTAACTTGCAGCTACTTTCAACTCTATCGAGATGTCACGCCTTGAAAAAGTAACAAAATAAACAGAAGCGACATGATGATTCATTCCTTGATTCTTTGAAAAAAAGCACGGTTAGTAATCTCTCGCGTATCGATTAGATGGCGTCATAGAGACTGGCGAAAATACTCCTTTTGTGTGACAAGCAATGCTAGGACAGTTTTATTTAATCTTTAAGTTATATTTAACTGTAAAATTTTGTTTGCACAACACTTAAACACCTATATGTAGGAACTAGCCGGCAAGCCGTCCAGCATGGCTGGCCCGTACAAATTCACTTAAAAAATTGCTGACCAGTAAGGTAGATTTCGTGTCTCTATTAACTGCGTCAGTCTAACGACTACGTCTATGATTTGTTCAACAGAAAGAAATTCTAGAGTTCAGAGTTGAGTTGTTGAAACACGACTCCAATTTTTCAAAAATAAAATCATAGACGTTGTTGTTGCTTATCCTCTTTAAAGATCTGACATAAGTCAGATCAACTCCAATAGATTGTTGACCGACAGAAAGTCTATAACTAAAAGGGGAGCAGTTGTTAAGTCCTCCTTAGAAAGTCCGACGCAACTCAGTATGTGCTCTGGAGAGGCTGGATGATCACAGCATTTCTTGCAAGTGGGGTGGAATTTCTTGCCGTGTTCGTACGAAAGACACTTAAGGTGGCCACTTTTAAGTCTAGCAAGTGCAAGCTATTCAACCCTTGGACTTTTCCAGGGTGCTCCAGGACTGACCAGCGGTCCAACTGAAGCTGCTCATTCCCTCCTCCATCATAGACGTTGTCATTAGACTGATGCAGTTAACAGAGGCACGAAATCTACCTTACTGGTCGTCATTCTTTTTAAGCGAATTTGCACGTGCCAGCGATGCTGGACGGCTTGCCGGCTAATTGAAGACAATCTTCAACAGATTATTGACTTCAACATGAATATTTTTAGGTAACTATTGTTTGTTATTATGTATGTTAAACTAAATAGCGCTCCTCACTGAAGAGGATGTAATTTATTAAAAAGCATGTATTGTGAAGGTAACAATTTCCATAAATTTTTGTATTAAATCATATTCTGTAAAGTTAGTAGCTAACCTTCTTTTTGTCCTATACGAATAATTTTATCTTATAAGGAAAACCTGTTATTTGACCACTTTTCACGCACACTCTCTCTCTCCTACCTAAACCCGTTTTAATGTGCACGCACACCGCACGTACATAGTGGTCTTCAGTGATACATCGAAATTGAACCCACAAACTTCCGAGTATGAGTCCAACGCGTTAATTACTGGGTCATGACGACCTCGGGCGATTACAAGGGCATTATTCTGGTAAAATTTACAACTTTTTCAGGACCAGTCGGGCTCCACCGACAAAAGCTAATATGAGAAAAGTACAAACCCCTCCCGGCACACTTCCGGGAAGGGGATTCCAAGCCGGGAAGGGGAGAGATCAAAGGAAGATTTCTTTCCTTATCAGTGTACCGTTGGCTATTGAAATACGTATAAAACAGGGGACGTCACCATCGGCCTTAAACATACGAACGCTCAAAATCGAACGCTCAAACCCGACGCTCAAAATCGTGCAACTTTTTACTACTTACTAAGAGGGATGTAGTCAACAGGTTGTCACTGGTCAGAACTTCTTTATTGGATGTGTGGGTTAAACTTTATTTTTACTGTACTATTAAACGTGATATCTAGGGAGAAAGTTTCGTTTACCGTTGAAGAGATTCCCAATGAAGAACATGTGTATGTAATGCATATGAAGCAAATGACTTCTTGCGTTTAGATTAATACATTAGATATTCTTCAAAACAAAAAATTCCCAAATCAACAAGGTCTTTTTCAAAAGTATTTGCTAACCACAAAAAATTAATAAATTTGAATAATATAGAATGTTTACATTTCATACGTGTTCATATCGTTTTTCAATTTTAAGACGCTCAAGAAGAGCAGCTACTAGTTCTGATGCTGGCAGCTGCTTTGATTTATTGTTTATAGCAAGACTGAAATTGGTATAAAAATGTATTGGCCGGAAACGCCGCATCTGTGCGATGAGTCCTGTGGAAGTGGATCATCCGAAAGTTTGGGTGTATTTCAACAGTCGTTTCAGGGAAGCTTGTCTCCCTATTACGTGCCTCCGTAAATAAGTGATCAATAATGCCGGCCTTAGAAGTGGCCAGTACCTATAAATTTCAAGTGCCCGCCTTTAGAAAAAAAATCCCAATACGAGGATGGAAATATTGACAGTTGACATTAAATCATGTTATCGAACACAAAAGCATCTGATTCATAACGCACAAAAGTCAACAGTATTCAACTCTAATACATTATATAACCGCACATTAAATTGTGCGAAATATATAATTAAAAATTCACTGTAAAAGTACATGTAAACTTAAGAATGAGCCATAATCTGCCAGGAAGAGCAGATCTGCAGTACATCAAAGGATTCTTCAAATCTCCTATTAATAATTTAAGCAATAATCCGAAGAATTTGGAGCCTCGTAAAAATTAAAGAAGTGAAATCGAGGAAGTGATGGTAAAATCTAGTGCAAAGAACCTTTTTATAAGCTGTGTTTTGCTTCCATGAAAAGACAGAGAAGTAGGTCGCACTTTTGGATTGTATACATTTAAGACATTAATTCGAAGGCTGGAAAAATTCTGAACACGTCGAAATATTTCTTTTCCAATCGGTCTCTCGTGATTGAATATCCGGAGTCACAAATTATGTAACAGATTGTACTGATAAATTAAAATCAGTAGACCAACGATATTATGGCATTTACGTATTCAATACTGATGAGGCAGGTCTCTTTTATCACATCTTACCGGTAAAAATGTTGTGTTTAAAGAGACAGGTATGTAATGGCGGCAGAATTTCCTAAGAACGTCTCACTATTTTGTTGTATTGGAGCACCTGGAAAAATTTTGAAACTCCATTTATCGTTGGACAAGGTAGTAAACCAAGAAGCGCATCTGCCAATCTTTGCGGAATATTGCTAATCACTTTATCCGAGGTCTGTGCCTTTTGAATTATTTTTCAACAAAATAACGGGCCCGAGCTTCCAAGCCATAAATTTAGCTGTTCTAAGCCAAAGATTATTGTTAACGAAAAGTAGTTATTCACGTTCCGGAAAGTTTAGTAGCTCTGTAGGATTGTTTAAAAACACATACGGGGACAATTTCTAAATGTTTATCGGGATATTAACAAGAAAGCATGGATGACGACTGAAATAATGAGTGATTGATTAATACACTTGAACAAAATTAAAGTGTGTTAGGACAAGCCTATACGAGAGGCATCTGCCTACTGGCCGGGTTAATTTGGTCGGAGAACTTGGACAAAAAGAAGAATAGAAATTCAAGGAAAATACGCAACTTCCAGGACAATGCTAATTCCCATCCCACTCTCTTAAAATTTAAAGAATGTTAAGTACTCTTTTAGCCACCTAACACGATATCTATGTCACAACATCTTGATCAGGACATTACCGGCAGTTTTAAAGTTGGGTACAGTAAGCTTCTTTTGATACATGTCAAAAATATCGTTCGGGAGTGAACATCAGAGACATAGACTAGTTTCTGAGTTCAATCCTTTGACTGAGTGGGATGTATTTTATAGAAATCATTCTTCCGGTAAATAAAATACTAAGAACAATGTGCCCCTTTTGTTGGGAATGTAATGAAAATGGATTGACAAAAACAAAAAGAGACGCAACGTGAATACCCTCATTCTGACGTGGGACACTCCATTATCACTTGAATCAAATTGCACCTCACGAAAGAAAGTTTTGAACAGTGTGAAGAATAATTTATGCAAAACTGATTGAAAGTATGAGAGCAATTCTTTTTAAGGCCTCTAAGATATTCTTTACAGCATAGACAGTGTGCTTGCGAAAAGCTATTGATAAGAAAATTGTGTGTTCCAAAATTTTACAGTCAAAAATGGGGTAACAGCGTTTGCAGTGAATATTACCAAAGAAAAAACATTTTTTCATTAAATTGGGTGTACTGCTTTTATACATACTCAGACAGAGTGTGATATCTTTGTCAACATTTCTGTTTAAGTAGTAGTGGCAATTTAAATGCGTTTATGGGTGTACCCAGACATCACAGAAAACTTGCATCAAACTTGCAGCAAGCTTGATTTATCAAGTCAATAAACTTGAATTAAGCTTGAAAATTTCAAGCGTGTAAGCTTAATGCAAGCTTGAATCAAGTGTTCAAGTTTACACTTGCCCAGCTTACATTAAGCTTGATATAGAAATCTTAATTTCAAGCTTAAAAAATGTTCCTAAAAAAATTTCTTAAATACACGGGGCGCCCGTCGGCGAACTCGCCCCACATGTTTTTTTCCACGCATTTTCCCCTCTATGCTGAAATTTCAAGTTAATTTAATCTGTTTCAATCAAGCGTCCGCGGCTGGGATCGAACTCGGGACCTAAGGGTTAGGAAGCCAGCGTCTTAACCATATCGCCAATCTGCCTCGCGCGGGCATGCTTAAAGTTTTGAAGTGTCTGTTATGGTTGTCGCGCGGTTTTCTGGCGAGATCGATCAGTGCCCGATGCCGATCTCTTTCTTTTATTTTTCCATGGGATGAATAAAAATTAAAATAATGATATGTGTGATTTATAGACTCTACTAATAGGGAAATAAGCATAATATAAACTTAAAAGCAGCACACGTTTTAAAACTTTCAATATCGCAACACCATGTTGGGCAATACTGGCCAAAATCTTGACATACGACTGATTTTGAAATCAATTTCGTAGTATAATTGTATTTTATTTTGAAGGATTTCCATATTTGGAAATATAGAATCATTTTTTTAATTCTGTGGTCAAGTACATTTATGACTGTTGATAAATTATGTGGATGTGGCTCTCCAAATCAAGCAGTAATCAAGTTGTATTCAAGCTTGACAGTTCAAATGGCTTCTCCAAGCTTGCTGGAAGCTTAAAATGAATTGAACTGTCAAGCTTGTATAAATTCAAAGAAATGTCAAGCTTGATTTAAGCTTATGTGCTGTCTGGGTAGTTAGTAACTAATTTTAGGTGCGGTAGTAGCTAAAATGTAACCAGCTATTTTCCCACTAATATACAGATTTAGATTCTTCCTAAGTTTGTTCTTTGGAGGTTAAGGTATTTTTTGATTTGATACTCCTCACACAATTAAGGCTTTTGCAAAGAAATAAAATTTTATAAAAACGTCATGTTTTTAACTTTAAAATGCAGTAATGGCTAAAAATATGTATCATATATTTATCGAAATATTATTTTCATTCCATGCCCAAGGATGACAAAACATTGGTACTTTGCATCGTTAAATATTTCCACACACAACATTTTTATATAAAAAAATGCTTATAGGCCATGCCTCGTTTTATTTTAGATCAATTGTTGGACAGAGTCTTACATTGTTTTACAGGATCTAGTGAAAATTTATTTATTGTATTTGATTTTCTACCTCGCAAAATATTTCTTTTAACCATGAATATGCTGTTATAATTCAGTATTAGATTTATATATTGTTTAGCTTCAGTATCATGTATATCGTCAACATTATGTATATAAAGTTTTAATATCTTGTCCATAGAAGGAGTTTGCGGAATGTCATTTATGTGAAGTTTACTTTGAAAATATTAATCTCAGTGAGACAAGTAGTTCAATCGGAATTTGTTGCCTGCATGCACTTCGAAGACTGAAAAACTTCATATCGTATTTAAATTCATGTATAATATCCATTCGTATCTAATGTTTACCCACATGATGCCCATGAAGGATTTCAGTGATTTTATATTGCATATTACAACAAATATCACACCATAAGCGGATAGTTTGAAAATGAAATATTTAGAAGCAGCTTTCTAAAAATACTTACAAGGCACCAGAAAACTAAAATATAAATTTCGACTGACATTTGCATAAATTGCATATGTGTGAACCCGCCTCCGCAATCGCCGATGAGGTCACGAAATACGGCTCGTAGTGTAAGTTCCCTCGAGCTGTCTTTGAAACGTATTACGAAAGGGGTTCTAATTTCTGATTCTAATATGAAAAGTAATATTACTTTGTTAAAGAAATTCCATTTGTTCAATCTGTATATATATAAAAGTGGAAGTTTGTTTGTCTGTTTGTTCGCTACAGGCGTCAAGACCGTTCTTCAGATCTGTACCAAATTTGGCAGACTGACTAAATAGGACAAGAGAAAGCTAATGCCTAAAAAATTAAATTAATTGGAATAACAGTTTTTTAGTCATTTTATATTTTGTCCAGTTTACGTCCATTTTCCGCGCTAGATTAGTACGATGGCAGAACACTTGGTTCTTCATTCTCAAAGTCATTACAGCGCGCTTCAGACACGAATGCCAATCCCGCGGGTGGAGGGAGAAATTTTCTTCTGACGTCACACAGGGTGAAAGAGAGAAAGATGGGATTAGAAGGGGAAGATTGGTTATTACTGAATTTCTGCGCAACGGTTTTACTTACGATAACGCTAACGTTAATTGACTTTGAACAGTACAGAGCATGCGCACGCATAAGATTTACGGTTGCTGGACTACTTCCGAAGGAGACTTTTTGCATAACGTTCGTCTCCCTCGTTCCCGCAAGCGTTCGTCAGATATAAACAAACATGGAGGATTTATTTGAAATCGCTGTAATAGGAGGTATAAGTTCCGAAGAATATTATGATATTATTTTATACGAATTATCAATTCCTCGAGAATATGGTTACTAAATAATTATCAGGTTGTAACGAAAGTTTTCCGCCATATCTGCCTGAAAAACTAACTTCTAACTCCTTAGATACCTGTATTTGAACTTTCGGTACCAAACCTGCACAGTGTCACATTATACAACAATAGTACTTAAAGCTGTACTCATAATTTGTTGATATTCTAGAGCTGACTTTTTGCAACACAACTGGAAGTTAATGATGGTTCTAATCCTCTAGAGCTATAGTTCCATTTGGAGACACCTTGTACTTAATGTTAACTATATTTTTCAGAGATTTCACAATGCAGTGTTATAAAGTAAGCCTCTTTCTTTCAAATGTCAAAAATAGTTCGACAAAATATGAGCAAATACGCCAATGCGAACTGTGTTCTGACGATGTTTGCGGTGGCGGGAAACTATCGTTACAACCTAATAGAACCTCTTATAAAGTATTTATAAATAAATTAAACCCACACTGCGAAGGTTAAGTGTAAACTAACCTGGATTTTTAATTCACCTATAATTATTTTAAGTTTTTATCTACTGTATATATGCCCAAGGATTTGCTTCTGGTGGTTCTTACTGCATTTGAAATAAAAAATAATTAGTTTATGACGTGCGTAGGTATTAGTGATAAATGAATATTAGAACGCAACAGGTAGAAGAAGAGAAGCCTAGCTACGTCACTGTAACCTCTGTTCGCTATCAGTTGCCGGATTAATTTTTTTGTTGTTGCAGCGGGAAGTGCTATATCCTTTTATTATCATTGCAGCGGGAGGATTCACATTCCTTCCCTTTAGAATCTATATTTACGGTCAATAGGCATTTCTCTTCCATTGCACGGGCAATGTCAGGCCACGCTGCTAGTAGTTACTAAAAATAAAAGTGATACAAAGTTCACCAATCTAAGACTTTCTGATCCACTAAAAATATTTTGAATCTATTCTTTCTTTTAACTTTGCAAGCACTAACCCTTAAAAATGTTTCTATATAACACATATAAGAGGAAAAAATTCTTTCGTCGAATAGCATCTTTTTGTCTTCATACGAATATTAACAAACCCTTTGAAGACGGGCGGTCGATTTTTCAACCAAGCAGTATAATACCTTAAAGGACGGGCTTGGTTCATATTTCGACCAACTAGTGTTTTCCCCCTCTGTAATTGTTCACCTGTACTGGACCGACAGTGAGAGATGTCAACATCCATCCATCAATTCAGTTGCACCCCTTTTCCTGAAAAGGAGAATATACGCGTAAAGGTAATCCCCTTGTTCAAGAAGTTTGATTTAATTCGCTGGCGGGAAAGAGTAATCCATCAATGATTTTTGCACAAATAGCAGCTCAGCTAAGAGTCACTGAAATGGGGGAAAGCATTTTTCAGATGCTCCCGTCCTTCTGAAACATCCCTGAAATTAAAGATTAGCAAGCAATTTTACAAAAAAAAAATTAGGGTGAGATAGGCTAGTAAATAGTTACGAGTATACGCAAGCTCTAAATCACTTATTACTTCCCAAAACCTTCCCTTTTTATCTTACTTTATGAATATGATAAAAGTACACTTCCATGAGCTGACTCAACACCTCCTAGATACAGAAAGCCTTACAACTGCTACGTCACCAAGCTTTGACGTCATCATTTAGCCTACATTTAAAAGTTTGATTTTGACAAACAAAGCTATTAAAAATTTCTGGTGAATTCACCCATGATTGGATATATTTTAATAATTTGAGATAAAAAATATAATTTTACGACAAATGGCAGTTTTTAACCATAACTAATTAGATAATATTATAAGGAAATAGATCAAACTGAATAATTTTGTATGCGAAAGATATTTTAATTTTAGTGTTTAATATAAGATATTTTCTAATATTTGTAGCATTCACCAGAAATTTTTAATAGTTTCATTTTATGAAAATAAAATTTTTAAATGTAAGCCAAATGATGACGTCAAAGGTTGGTGACGTAGGAGTCGTAAGGCTTTCTATATTAAGGAGGCGTTGGCTGACTTCGCTTTCTAACATACTTTTTAAGGTCTCGTGTCATTTCTCCATTGAGTGAGAGCGCTCTTCTTTTGCATTTTTAAGTGTATTTTTCAGCCTTACTTTTATTTTGTCTACATCTACTATTGTTTAAAAAATAAGGGGCGTTGTGCACTTGCCCCCTGTTTTTTTTTTGGGAAGGGGCACGTGCATACACAAAAAGTGCCCCTGCTTCGCCATGTTGTACCCCTAAATTCATGTTGCTGCAAGTTTGTTTATCAGTCAAATATTTTGTAGGTATAATTCAATCCATAATGAGAATAACTTAGTGATAAAGTTTGGGAGAAAAATACCTCATAAGAAATGAAGACTCTTCTAATTCCCTGAAAGGGAGGACATCAGTGAGGCCACAAAGATTTCAGGAAAATTTTACCAGAATCTGCACTGGGGGGGGGGGAAGAGAAATTGTTTTTAGAATACAGTTCTCCTCAAACAGCATCCAATAGAAAATGATGAGAAGGAGTAGATAATGTAAATATTAAATGTTTGTGGTTTCATAGCAACGAGTTAATTTTTGTTCACAGATTTTTAATAAAAGAAAGTTTTTAAAGTATTCAAAATGAAAATAATACTTAAGAAAGCTCAGTCTTTATCAAAATCATCGATTAAAACCACCTGGAGTTGCATTTAATAGAGTTTGGTAAGTAAAATCAAAATAATGTTTTTAAGCATTTTAACAATCGAATTTACTTGCCTAATAAAAAATTCGTAATTAGAAAACTATGAGATATAATTCAGTTGCGTAAAAAATGTTGAAAAGCTCTTACAATGTTCTATATGCATTAACTCCACTATATTCCTACTGCACATATTGTTGGAGATAGAGGCAGAAAATGCACTTACCCTACAAGATGGGGCAAATGCATTCACACACAGTAGAGAAAGCGTAATTTCTTTTTCAAGAGGAAAAATTTATTGTATTTTTATGAAAATTTCAGTGTTAATAAAAACATAGGTGCCGAGTATTAGGGAATATAACCAACCACTTTTCGTGAACGGCATTTTTCTCTTTAAAATATAGCAAAACTTCAACAGTTAACCGCATGAGCTGGTTGTAGTTTTCGAAAAATTTTCAAAGAATTTACGCTTTGCGAAACAGTGGTTAATTATATACTTTAATACTTGGCGACATTATAAACAACTTATTTGGAATTGCATGATAAAAATATTAAGTTTGTAATGTTGTAATATTAAGTTTTTGTAAAATATTAAGTTTGTATGATTAAAAATGATATCCTCAGATTTGGCCAAAACTGGATAATCGATTTTTCGCAGTGCACTTACCGTAACACCTACCTGGTAATTTAATAAAGTATAAAATGTGCAAAATGTTTTCATTTATTATTAAAAACATTTAATATAGTATAAAAAAGGCGTGAAGTCCGTGTCTGACTACTCCATGACTGAAAAAGTTAAGACGCAGTACATCATTTGTGTACGTGAAATCTTTGCTTTTGTGTCATTAAATTAAGTGCGAATGATATGCACAGTCCTTAAGAAAAACGTTTTCTGTAAATACCAAAAAGATATAAATAAAGATTTCTTTTTGCATTCCCATAGGATAAATCCGAAGGTTTTACAATCCTCCTCCTTGCCCTTCGTTAAGAAATGAAATTCGATGTCCCAGTTGCGAGGAAGTTCTGCAAGAAACATTTAGCACCTGGGTCTGTGAATTCTTCTTTGCTCACACTGAATTAATTGTATGTAACTCTCGATGGATTCCTTTCCCCTTGTTGTTATGTTTTCATTTAATGCATTAGGGAAATTTCGCATTGTACGTGCTGTAGATAATGCGCTTTCAATACAAACAGTCGAATATCAGGCATAGTCTAAGAGCAGTGAAAATGCAATCATATTAAACCTGCTTTAAAAAACGAATGTAATGTACAGGGTACACAGTAATTAACCGAAAAATTGAAACTACAATAACTGTTTATTGGGGCATCATACCGAAGTAACATTTGGTGACGCAACAGTACGAATTACGAAACTTACTTACAGTTTACGAAACGAGTTTGAACGAGTTTGAATTAATACGAGTTTTTAATTCATTCTGTGACGCATCACTAGACAGACACGAAGTTGCAAGCAGTTTACAGTAAAAGTTCGCGTTACTATAGCAACTTGCTATAGTAAAATGCCGAATTTCTCCATAGAATAGAAGATTTTCATTTTCTGCTGAAATTTCAGCCATCACAGTGGGAACTATGCGTTCAGTTTTTGACAACTTTGATCTTAGGCTTCGACATATTGTTGGGAGTAATGGGAAACACTTCGACGCTCTTGTGCTTTAAATCGGAATAAGTGTACTTATACGTAAAATAAATATTTTTCTTTTATCTCTTTCCAAACTCTTTTACTAAACAATTTAAATTTTTGGTTAATTGATGGGTACCCTGTACTTAATAATGCTGCTATAATATAGAAACTGCAACAATATGCAGTTTTTTCTAAATATTTTCCGAAATAATAGTTTGCACGTAGATCTCGAAATTTCGCTCTAGTTTAAACCGAGACTTATACTGGTCAAAAAGAATGGTTAGTTATATTCTGGGGCAGCTGGCAACTCTGAATGTGTTTATAGATAATTAAACACGCTTTTGAAAAATCGACCTTTTTCAGATTTGCTTAAACAGAGTTGCCAACAGCTCCGATATACAACTAACCACTTTTTGTAAACAGTAACTTTCTGCTTAAAGCATAGCAAAGTATTAAAGTTAAGCACACATGGGCTGTATAACACGCTAGAAAATTTTAAAAAAAATTACAGTTTAGAAAAAGTGGTTAATTATACTCCGGAGCATTTGGCAACACTGCTTATACATAAAAGTTTAACTTATAGCAATGGGTGATACTGTAACTTTTTTATCGTTCATTTCTTTAAAAACAACAATCAAATCTAAATAACTCCATTACGAATATCCATCTACAATGCGCACCGGTTATAACGGACCTGGAATATAACGTACTATCCGCTATAACGTACCTAGAAGCTAGGTCCCCATCGAAGTCCTCTATTTATAATGTTATTTAACTTCGGTAAAAACGTACTTAACAAAAGTACGCACTTCGGCTATAACGTACTTTTTATACCAAAGCCGAGAGTAAAATTCTGATTTTGTTACGCATTTTATATTCTTTTCCACATAAATTTCAGTGCGTTCAAAAACACTCATTGTCAGTTTTCAGATTCTCTGACGAGATGAATTGTGTATGAATAAAGAGAGCGATCTTTTATCTTTTTCCCTTGCTGGGCAAGGCTAAGAAGAAGACCAAGTTTTTCCTTTGTCATTCATCAATATAAATGCCTTCTGAAAAGCCCTATAAATAAAAGTATAATGATTCTGATGATAGTGAAGAAGAAACAGACGAGCCTATACCCGACGCATTCAATGCTGCAAAAACAGCATCACGATTTTTTGAATGCCGCATTGATGATGCAGAGACTCTACAGAAGTCTATTATGGATATCCAAAACGATCTCGTTTAAAACAAAAGAAGATTACTGATTGTTTATCTCAATAAAAATTGTAAGTGATGAAGAATTTTCTGTTTTTTTAATTTAAATTTTAAAAAATAGACCTGTTTGAAACACATATTACTTTAAAATTATGAGGCCACTTTCTTTATTGTGTGATATTGAATCTTACCGGCGGTTTTCTTATAACGTACTACTTCGGCTGTTACGTACTACTGTTTTAGGTCCCGTGATAGTACGTTGTAACCGGTGTCTACTGTACGTTTATTCCTTTAGATAACATAAAACAGCATCACGAAATCATTTCATTTCATAAATGTTATCAACGAAAAGTTTTACACTCTGGGTAAACCAAAATTAATAGATTTTTAAAATTCTAACATTTTTTAAAAGATCGCAAATTCTTCATAGTCGAAGCTTATTTCCAGACGTCGCAGCACATACATTCACATTACATTTTTTCAAATGGTGGGCAAGTGCCGGGACTTGTAACAAGAATATGCTAGGGTCTAACGTGTGAGCTGGTGGCTATTTTGAAAATATTAAATGTACTGTTTACAAAAAGTGATTAATGTGCATTGGCGGCACATGTTAGCGTAAAAATTAGCAACGTTATGTTGCGTAAAAATTGGCAACTATGCATGAGACACAATATATCGTTGGATGTAAGTTAAAATGTCCAAGAAATTTCAATTTTTACTTGGAAAAACATTCAGTAGTATAGCTTCCAACTGGCACGGAATATAATTAATTACCTTTTTGTAAAAATGCGAGTGTTTTCCATACCTTCCAACATGAACGGGCCTCACCATGGCACAGTGGTTATATCACTGAAAATGATACACGGACGAAGTGTGGAGGTTCCGGGTTCGGGTCCCATCTCGCGGTCGTCGGTCTAACGCTCTGGAGTTTTGGTAGGTTTTCTCCAGATGTAACGTGAATACGCGTTAGAACCCCTTAGAAAGTCCTCCTACCAAGGCATCCCTCATCTTAGGCAGATACCCCTCGCGCAGGTTTGCCTTAATCACACACAATCACAATCACACTAACATGAATGGAGTATAACTAACAGCCTTTGTAAACAGGAACTCGCGGCTTAGAAAATAATAAATGATGTAAGATAACGGTGCCACCAGGTTATCATTCCGAAGTGACCACTCAGCAAATTTTCCGTTTAATAAAGCCGGTTATCTATATTTCCCAAATATTGGCAGTCATGGTTTTCTCAAAGTAGTAACCTGATAGCGGATTGAGTTGAAAGTGCTTGTTATCCTAAGCCGAAAATTACTGTTTACAAACTTTTTGAAGTTATAATCGGTTAATTATAATCGGCGAAGATTTTTCAATTATGCAATTGATACATAAATATTGCGCTCAATTAAGGCGAATTAGAGAAGCATGTCATAAAATGTAGATAAAAATGGACTTACGCCGAACTACTTGTTTCAATTCAGACGTGCTTTGTGAAGCTGCTCATCCTGAAGGCATCAACACTATCAACAGACTTATGTATTTCATTAGCTTTGAATTTTCGGAAAGAAGAAAGCGTCTTTGCCGCCTTTTCCCTCTTTCCTTTTACTTCTTCCTCTCCCTCTTTCTCTACTCTTGTATTTCCTTCGTGCTCTCCCCTGCTTTCTGCTGTTTTGTTTTATACGTTGCAAAATTTCATGTGTAACGGATCAAGTCGGAACAACTGCGTTGAAAGTCGAAAATAGAGCCATAAACATCGAAAGAAGCACTTTCAAAATATGCAATAATGCAATTTCATTCAAAATTAGAGACTACTTACAACGAGACTAGCACTCTCTTTACTCCCCATACGTATAATTCAGAATTCCCCATACGTATAATACGTATAATTTCGTATTTACGTAATGGGGAATTATTCCCCCATACGTACAATTATTTTTTGGGGCATTATCAAGTTGTTGTTTTTGCTCTAAGGACGGACACTTGAATATCAGTCATTTACTACTACTAAGGCTCAAAATACTGGTCACTTTATTATGAAGCCACCTAATAGGTGGACCAGCCTTGCGTCCTATGTAGGGACGGACGAAATGACACCCAGCACTATACCGGGAACTGAACCCGGACCCGTGGTGATGGAATGGTTTTCTAGCCACTACACAGCCCGGGGGGCATTCAAAATAGAGTATTCAAGCGCAAGTTTACAGAAATGTTTGCAAAACACAAGAAAAATTTATAAATCGTAAACATATTTCCACTTTTCCTTCAATTTCTTGAAGGTCTTTTAAATCCGTCGAGAAGTCGACCTGTAGACACTGCGCTGCTAGCAGATCTGCACTGCTCGAATCTTTGCATGGTAAAAATCAGGAAGCATTTTGTAAAAATTTTGCACGTATCAGTAGAGATCACTAATGCATAACTCCGTTTCCTCTCATAACAGCAAACCATGTACACAGTTAGAAATGCTGTTCTATTCTGAAAATTGATATTGTATCGTTTATTTTTTTTCTTCAACAGTAATTGAAATTAAATGAATAAAAGGTAACTTTAATCAACCAACTATTTAAATTCAAATGCACTGACTTTTTTTCCCGCCCTGAATGCGCAAACACTTCATAATCATACCATATAATACATCTAAAAGATTAAAAAAATACTTATATATATTCTATCAAATATTAGCAAAGATTTTATTGCCCAAATGTATAATTCGAAATGAAATTCATAAGTACCTTTAAAAAATGCTTGAACAACATAACAGAAAATTATACAAGTTCAATTTTACAAAGTTTCAGTTTCCAGGTAGCACTTTATTTATAGTATAAAATGGAAACTATAAGCAAAATTCAACTAAAGGTCTTTAAAAAATGTTTGAACAGCACTACAAGTTAAATTTTACAGAGCTTAAAGTTTCAATTTTCAGACAGCACTTTATTTATAGCATAAAATAGAGTTTCGAGAAATGCAGTTGCAATCTTTGCTACAAGCAGCTGTAATGTGAAAAACTTCGAGGGTAACCTAACACATAATTCTATTTTTCGTATAAATATAAATTTAATTTTAATATTTCTTACTATATATTCTAATTTCAGATGAGGATGCACTTTTACTTGACTCTTTTTTACATAATCATATAGCATGTAATGCTGTTGAATACGTCATTTTAACCAGAAAAGTGATGCGGCAGGTTTTAAACTATAATGGATTACATCCGACCTGGGAAGGGTAATGTTTCATTTCAAATGTGTTTAGGCAGCTTCTTTTTGCCATAAAAGTGCCCATATTTAAAAAATTTTACATAATCTAGCTAAAGAGAAAGACTACTAATGTTTTTTATATCAACGGGACATTTTTTTTTACTTAATAAAACGAATAATTTCAAAATGAAATACTCGAAAATGCTTTCTCAAAACTACTTGATAAACACCGGAGAACTTTTCTGAATTCAATCTGAAATAAGCTTCTTTTCCTAGTCATCACTGTAAAATCTTTTCAATATTTCAACTGTCAGTCTCGGTACTTGGAGCTGTGGTCATAAGAGCTTAGCCAACACCTCCTAGATACAGAAAGCATTATAGCTCCTGCGTCACCAAGATATGACGTCATCATTAGGCCAATTTTAAATGTCTTATTTTCACAAAATAAATTTCTTAAAATTTTCTGGTGAACTTATCCATGAATAGCAATAGTTTAATAATTTGATCTATAAAATTTAATTTATTTTGTGAAAATAAATTAAATTAAGCCTAATGATTGATGACAAATCTTGGTGATGTGGGTGTTGTAAGGCTTCCGATATCAAGGAGACGTTTGCTTAGCACAAAGGTTACTTGAATCTTTGCTCCTGTATAACGATTGTAAGGACGCTTAATTCATCTGTCGTGCATAATCGTACTTTACGTAATGAGGTTTTTTCCTCCCAATATCGAGGCCCCGCTTTGGACATTGCCAGCACTCCAATATATATTAAGAATAATATCAGCTACGTTACCAAGCTCTCGCGTCATCAGTAGGCCTTCAATAAGGGAACCATTACAGTTTTATATTCATTAAGTAAAACTATTTAAAATTTCTGGTGAATTTGCGCACGCATAATTGATTTTAATGATTTGAGATAAAAATTTTAATTTTACGACAAAGGGCAAGTTTTAACTGCAATTAATTATGTAATGTGATAAGAAAATAGATCATAATGAATTGTTTTGTGTAACAAAGGTATTTTAATCTTTACCTAAAGATATTTTCTAGTGCTTAAAGTACCCAGAAAGTTTAAATAGTTTTACTTTGCGTAAATAAAACTGTGATGACGTCATTACTTGAAGGCCTAGTGCTGATGTTAAAGCTTTGGTTATTAGGCTTTCTGTACATAAGAGATGTTACCACTACTAAAGCGGGCGTTGTCGGTCTTTTTATTTTGGGGACATGTAGTATGTGGACCAACGTGCCCCCCCCCCCCCCTGTGGGACAGACACAATAAGAGCCACGCCTAGTTGGAGATCGATACCCGAGCGCCGGGAGTTGAACCCGACCCCGTAGTACGGTGCGTTACCCCCCATACCATCTGGTTGGCATTATGCAACGAAGTGAAACAGGTAATTCTATCGTGTTGCTCTAGGTCGCAAGAAGAAACCATATTTTCTCAACGGTACTAATAATGATGAAAAATTCTGATAAAAACTGACCTCATTAAGACTCCTATTTAAATTCAAATATATTGATCATGTTTTTGTTTTTTTTTTTCATCTTGAAGTGACCAACACTGAATTATTTATCTGTATAGTACACATAGAGAAAATTGCTGCACATATTTTTCAAGAAAATAATACATTTTTTTACTCCACAAAAGATAAATTCGAAAAATATGTACTCTCATGATGTCTCTCTTTTTTTCAAACAGCCAGAAAACTGTAAATCCAAAATTAGATTTTCAAACTTTTTCATTCACGCTTTGAGTTTGTGAAGGAAAGAACACTTGCGGTATCAAATCTTGGTTATTGTAATTTCTCATCCGAAACATTAGTAATCGAGTCAGTGGCATCACTCCGTTTATTAAAGAGAACATGCCACTAAGCGTTGTTCGTACCGGTTTTATTTGATTGTCGAAAATGTGGAATTGACTGCATAGCTGCCAACCTTTACGAAAAAGAACTAACCACTTTTGTAAAAAGTATGCTTTTTGAATATTTTTTTTTCAAATAGCGACTATCCCGCGCGCTAAACTCAAAATTTTTTTTTCTATATTTTAAGACGAAAATTACTCTAAACAAAAAGTAGTTAATTATATTCCTTAAAGGTTGGGAGCTATGTGGCTATATATAATTGAATAAATATTTTCATAATGTATTATTCGAAAATCCAATTTTTTTAAAGTAATCGCTAATAATCAGATAAAAAAGCTGCAGATAAACGAGCTTAAGTGTTATTGTAAGATAATACTTCACTAATGAAAAAAAATGCAAATTAAATGTAAAAAGGTAATTTAAAAATAATTTTAATCTGAAGCAGGTTGATATTGATCTGTTATATATAAAATTTGTAACATTTTACAGTGTACGTGTCTTTTATGGAATATTATACAAATTACTTCGTCCAGCAGGAGTTATGCTATAATGATATTCAAATATGTAAATTTTTTTCAATTTATTTGAAGCGGAAAATATATATTTAAAACGCACTTTATGCAGTATAAAATATTCTATTGAATATCTATACAGCTCACAGCCACAAGTCATAAATCGTGTCTCTTGGTTACAAATTTCGATTTTACGGTTTTTAAACACCAGCTCAAACTGCATGATATAATAACATCTTGCAATGCATCAGTAACCTGTACACAACTATGATTTTTCATTCCAACTCCCTTTAAAATAAATATAAAAAATATTAACGTTGCTACTGATATAAACGTTACTTTAACTACGCTCATTATTATCGACAATTTTAGTACTATGGTTTGCCTTTCGTAGAAGATAAATTTCGAAGTGTTTTGACAGTAAATGTTGTATGCCAGAAGCGATGACAATATTACATAGAAAAATGTATTTAATGAAAAACCTAGCATGTTCATTGGCAACTGTAAGAAGAGAAATGACAGTTAATTTTTTTTAATTAAACTGGGTCTTGTGTGATTTTCTTATTCAGGAATTTTTGCCAGCAGTTGTTTTAAAAAATCATGGGAGTTCTTGAAAAACTTCGTTAAATATAAACATGCAGTAATTGTACATAAATAAACAATAAAATATACAATACATATACAATACAACTGGGTCTTTTGCGATTTTTTAAAACTCGAATCTTAATGAAAAGGGTATCAAGATCACCCTGATGGCTGATCTTGACGAAATATTAAACAGCATACTTTAAGTATATAATCATTCTTATAGTAGTTTTGCCATAGAAGCAGCGGATATTTCTTACAGTTTACAGTTGCAGAGCTTCATGTACTGTTTTAGAGTCTTGTGAAATTTATTGGGTTGCAATTGTAATTGATGATTTTGCTTGCAATTTCGAAGCAATTCTTTTAAGACAATAGAAAGTTATTCTATTTAAAACACTAGTAAAGCCCCTTTCAAAATTCGGAATTTATTCGCATATATTGAACGAGGTGGTAGTGGTATGTGTGGTGTTTTTAGTGCATATTGAATACCATTAACCCCTAACAGTGATCCAAGCAAAGCATTCGTTTCAATTCGAATGTGCTGACAGCGGTATTTTTGTGGACTGTGAACGCTTCATCGCTTAATAGTATCTTCTTAATAAGATCCATGAAAGAAAACATTGCTGCTAATTTTACGAAATGAAAACACGAGTAATTCCAGAATAAAAAATTGTAAACTCCTGTATTTTTTTTTTCAAACACCAGAAGATTAATGAAGCAGTCCAATATAATACAAACTTTACATTCCTTTCTGCCGCTCTCGATGTTCTTTTCTTGCACCTTGCATTAATCTCGGAGAGCAGTGGCGACCCTCGGATCTCCACTGTGGTTAAACCGAGGTTGTACTGTGGTTAAAAGAATGTAACAAGATTGTTTCTTAAAGCAACTGTAACTATCGTAGCAGTAAGTACGGCGTCAGTTCCTACTTGTAAAATTGCAAACACTTACTCTCGTTGCGTATGTTCCTGAAGTATAAAAGTTTGTAGCATGCAAATCTTAAAAGAACCCTGCTTGTTTAAGCATTAAGGGAGATCAACGGATAAAAAGCTAATTTGTATAGGATTAATCCTTTGAGACCCGATTAAATACTTTCTTTCTTGATACATATAGCCTGAGTAACAACTTTAAGGCCTGTAAAAAGTTTGTGAGAAAATGGAAAAATGAAATAAAAGGGATTCAAATATTATTGTATTATGAATTAATAAAGTTCATTGTTAAGAAATAACGCAACAAACAGAATTTATACATTATATAATTATCAGAAAAAGTCACATATACAAAATCGGTATATTTAGCTTGAGTAAAAACTTTAAGGACACCAGTCATTTTTTTAAAAATAAATATACATATGCTAACTTAAATATTGCTGATATTGCTCAGATTGACAAATCTTAACCGTTCAAGTTTGCCATCAGTTTTTTCTTCGAAGTTTTGGAGGTTTTTGCGAAGATGGCGAAAGGCACGAAGTTAACTGATCATGCGAGAAGACAGATTGGAGCTCTTTCTTCAACAGGAATGAATAGTTGAATAGTTGAACTATTGCAATAAAGATAAGAAAAGCAAAGACTGTAGTCACCAGTTTTTTTCAAATTTGAAAGACAATTAGAACAAAAAGAATACAGGGGGAAGCCCTAAAACCTTGTCTTCGCATTATAAGAGTTTGCAGACTTGCGCCTACTGGTATGTACTCAACCAGGAAACTTATTCCGGCAACAGGTTTAAAAAATTGTCAAAAAACGGTGTATAACACGTCTGAACTTCATCCAGCAAGTAATGACCTCAGATAAACATTGGATAGAAATAATACATTTTAGATTTAAAACAAAAAAGGAATTTGTATGTCCAGACGGATGGATGTGCTATTAGCGTGTAGTAAGAAGAGAAAATTGAGTATTCTCCAAGCGCCAATTAGGTGGAAGCTCTGTGATGACTTGCAAGTGCTTTGCTTACAGTGGTGTGGGTTCAATTGTATTCTTTACGGGTAAAATGAATTCAAAAGCATATCAAAGTGTCCTAACAAGTCATCTTTTACCAAATGCTGAATCTCTTGCAGGAGAAAATTGAAATTCTCAGCACGATAATTCACCTATCCATTCGAGTAACAGTACAAAAATGGGTTCAAAGTAAGCAATGTTGATACTTTGAAATGGCCAGCTAACTCTCCAGATCTTAATCCACTGGACAACTTTCGGGGTGACTTAGTAAGAAGAGTTTATGCAAATGGAAGACATTTTACATCATCAGTAGAACTGAAATATTCTATCGAAGACGAATGGTATAAAACGACCCTGGACTTTGACAAAACATAGTTTCATCCATGAAAAAAAGAATATTCGAAATAATGCCAAGGAATGGTTACCACACAAGCTTCTAAAAGTTGTTTTTTTCTGTCTTATATGCTATTTCCTATGCTGGCCTTGAAATTTTTACTCAGGCTTGAATATTGATCTCTGTGTTCTATAATATTTTGTGATGATAAAATATTTGCAAATGAGTTTTCCTGCATTTTTTACTTGTATTTAAGGTTAATAATTATCAATTAAATGATATTTTAATCCTCAGTTTAAGATTTTTCCATTTCCTCAAAGTTTTTTACTGGCCTTTAAGTTTTTACTTAGGCTGTATATGTGAATATTTTTATAATAACAGGGATTCAATTTATAACAAAGTAAAATAAAATAAAAAAGTACTGATTACTTAAATATACGAAACCGTTTTCAAGCTTTAAGCAAAAATTATTAGTACTTATTTTGTTATATTCTTTCAAACATTGGTGTTCTCCATTGAGGGCACCTGGTTTGAATGGTTAATTCGATGTGTTGCAAATATTTTTGTTTATTTATTCATTTATTTTTTACTTCAAACACACAAATATCCGGAATTTTGTATATTTTAAATTTACGTGGAATTTTCAGTTGTCGGATACGCAACCGTACTTTAATAATCAATCAACACCCAGGCCGTCATTTTAGCCTGTACCCTGTATTCTTAAAATAATGTTATATTTTAACAACTCGCAAACTGGTCTGAGATGATCCTATCCTCAACAAGTTTGAGGACCTCAATTTTTACCAAGCCATATTAGCTAGCTGCATACTGATGGAGATAACCGCAATGCGCAGGTGCTCTCTTAAATAGCAAATTTCAGCCAGTCAATCAGAGTACAAAATATGGCAAGAAAAGACGTAATTCGAACACCAGACTTGTGAAATCAAAGTTAGCACTGGATTTCTCAGGTGTTTACTTCTATTTTATTAAATAGAGTAAACTGTTACTTGTCTATTTATTTAATTGTACAGCATGTAATGTAGTTAAAGGTTAATTCTGGTAACGTATTGTGAGGTTAAACAGAAATGGAGAAGCACAATCTTTCTTAATCCCGTGAAAATTTTATTTTTGGAAGCATAATTCAATTTTTTTTACATTATCATTCCTTACAGCAAATGTTGAAAGTGTTTGCCACCATGGAAACAAATGGGTTTTCCAGAGAAGTCTTGGAGACACCGATGAATTGAAAACAAACCATAACTATAAAAATCTCGTTGATAACACCATGAATATTGAGAAGAGTGTCAGAGAACTTGGTTCGGCGTGTGCATATTTGCATATGGTGGCAAACATTTTCAAAATTTGCTGTAAGGAATGATGATGTATAAAATTTGAATAAAATTATGTTTTTTCAAATAAAAAATTGTCACAGGATTACGTAACACTGTGTGCGTCTATAGTTCTGTTTTACTTCGTAAATAAGGATCTAACTGTCCAAACTTGTTGTGAATTGTTTTCCACACTTAAACAAGGTCCAAGCAATTACATTTTAAGCGATAGAATAGTAGCCACATCCATCAGATTTAAGGGTACTCTTTTAAATTGATCAACCCGTACATCTGCGGTATGCTTTTTAAAAATAAATTCGTACATAAAGGAACCTGCTTTCCTGCAGACTATAGTTAAATGGATTTTCATACATTTTATCTTTTTTAATATGGTAAAATGGCTCGTATTTTTACTATTCATGTTTTAAAGATCTAAATGAAAAATTCAAACTGTAGTATTCAGCCTAAAACAGACATTCTGGCCTAATATCTCAGGATCTCAAGTCAGTAAACTACGCCTAAAATCTAATCTGAATAAATATAACCAATTTTGCTAAAGACAGTTTTTATATCGACGCAATTTTTCTCCAAAGAAAGGTTTTTCTGTATAAGCGTGTCTTCAGCACACATGGAATTCGAACAGTTTTTTTTCTTTTTTGTAGTTTAAAACACGTTCCTACTTAGTAGAGTGTCAATTTAAAATAAGGTTTATTGTAAAATAATGTCTGGCTCAAATTGAAAATTAAATAATATAAAATCGCTTATATTACTTACCCAGTGTGGCCACTGCATGAAGAGCTGGCCTTGATATTGCTTTTGCTATCTTTATAATATGTTCTTTTTCTGTTTACAAAGAAAAAATGCATGAAAAACGATTTTAGTGAAGCCAATTATAGTTAGTGTTCAACAAATTTCAGTTATAGAATCTGAGATCTTAAAAATTAACTTCACAACAAACTGTATATTTTGCAATAAAACTTTCGCTATAATAAAACTGCGATTAATGTAAATCAATTTAAACTTAATTTATTTTCTGTGTATTCTATTATTCAATGTAATTTTTTCTTCTTAGGGAAATACACTTACTTATACTCAGCTGCAAAACTTCCCATACAAATCATCGTTTCACATTTTTTTAATGTTTCTCCTTTTTTTACACTCAAATGTAAAATTATAATTTCTTTATAGTGAAAATCAAGTAACTACGCAATGGGGGATTGTACTAATATTCAAAGTGTCCTCAGGGTACGATACAAAGAACAAAGAGAATACACGTCGTGAAATTAAACTATTTTATGATCTCCATAACTACTTATTAATTGCCTACGGTATAGATATTATTCAGTTTCTTAGTGTTGGAATTTCTGACATCCCAACTTATATTATGTCTGTTGTTGTTGGTAATGCTCTCTTTTTAACACTAGAGCACCACCAGATCCTCCACAGGCGATGTGCGAAATGGATCGATTTCATTTCATTTTCTCCCGTTTTAAACAAAATGAATATTTTTTATTTCTGTGAATTAAAATACACGATTAGTGATGAAAAATCTGCTTTTATTCAATGACTTCTTTGATACCACCTTGCACAGACACTGGAGTCAGACAAGATGTAATCCCTCCCAGCAATTTTGCTCGGGCCATCATAGGCCTGTTACGTGGCCGGTGGTAACCCGAGCAAAATTGCTAGTAGGGATGGGTATAAAAACAGGTTCGTTACAGGTGATCATCAAATTGCTAAAAGACGATTCTGAGCATAACTAATATAAACCATGATTGAATTTTTACTTTTAAGCCTATGTTCAGATTTATTGTGTTTAAGGTAAACATGCACGAGGGGTATCTGCCCAGGGGTGGTGCCTTATGAGGCAAATCTTTTTAAGGCATTCTAACACCTATTCACGTTATACCTGGAGTAAACCGCCCCAAACTCCATACCGTTAAATGGACAGTCGTTGAGTAGGTCAGAACCGACTTTCAGCTTTGAGTTGTCTGCCGTATTCTGTGAAAGTTCGTTCTTTGCACAGCTACAATTAATATAAATACAGCTGTTCTAATTGCTGGTGAAAATGCTAATCTTGGTAAATTTTATTTTAGACCACGTTCTCCTATCAGGTGCAATGTAATTACTTGTCCAATAAGACAGATTTCATAGTACAGTCATAAATTTATTGGATATCTTTATAAAAATAAATTAAAAAAATATAAAACTTATTGAGCAACAGAAAGTCAAATATATTACAAATGTCATTACATTGTTGAGCGGATTAAGATTTAAAATGATCAGGTTTTTTTTTAACTTTTCTTTCTTCATTGCTGGAGAAAATGAAAAAAAAAATTCGGGGATTCGAGAACTTGGGCAATAAGACTTATTTTCAAATTTTTATCCAAATATCCAAAGAACACATTTATTCGATAGTTGTGCTCTAGAACTCAAGTTATGATGCCTTGAAATTCGAGCAGATGAATTTATAATTCAATTAATGAGGTTTGTTTTTAAATTCCTTTCGTTTTATGTACTTTTCCTTATTCGTCTCTCGATGGAGCTTTCGAGCTAGATAACTCCCTGAAGTTATAACTTTTGCTGCTATAATTTGTACTCTTTTACAGTTTTCAAATTTTATAACGCATATTGACTAAAACTGGATGATTGCAAAGAGCACTTATATATATATAATATAAATATAATTATAAATATTTAAGTGTATGTACTCCGTTAATGATGTAGCTTGTACTTCTAAGTCTTTAACACATGGGAAATGTAACCCACTTTGACAGTGTTTCTTTTATAAGGCAGCAAGCGGGTTTCAGAATTTTTAAATATTGGGATTTCTTCAGTCATTTTTTCAGTGTCACTCTTCAGCTCAATGTCAATATATTTTGCTACCTTTCTAAATACACTTATGTATACTTCAAGAAAATCCAATAAATCCCAATATTTATCACACATTAACGTACTTTTTATTGATTACCAACGTAACATTTTTTATTGATTACCAGAATTTCGAAATACAGAATTTTTTATAATATATCATCATGCGACTTGTAATAATTAAACGTAATTCGTGACATACATAAATTTATTGTTCAGTTCATTACAACTTTAATTTCTATCATTAAAAGAATTTTTTTAATTCAAGGAGAGATAATTTAATCATGTCTAAAAGAGTTAAAAATGCGTATTACAGTAATACCCAGTTTACACCACCTGACTCTACTCCTGTAAAATGATTCATGTGTGTAATTTTCTGTTTAAAATGAGTCTACTTCCTTCACATAACGTAGTCTCTAAAGAAATCTTTAGAAAACATGCGATGCTCATTAAAGAAGCTTCAAGATTGAAAATATTTCTACTTCAAAACAGGAGTGGAATGACCGAATTACTTCTTGGAAAAAGAATTGATCGAATATATGGGACTTTTCTTGGAATCATAAAACTCTACAAGCCATGAGCATTGAACTGCTCTTAAATGTTCCGTGAAAACTTTTATTTTTTTTATATTTTTAGGAGTAATTAACGGGTGCTTGGATTAAAAACGCTTTGGACACGCCATACTTAATATGTATTCGGAGGACCACTTTTCTTTATGCGTAAAAGCTTTATTTTTAACCCTTTAAATGACTTTACTTTCACTAAAAGTGTACCTTGATCTCTTTAGAATTTATTTAATAAAATAAGTTCATTCACACACGTTTAGCTTATTGAAACAGTTTTTTTTCAGTTGGACGTATTCTTATCACCGCTCACTATGCAGTCTTAAAAAAAATTGATTATTTTCTCTTCTAATTATTTATTTATTCGTTACTTTTTCTTTGACGTGCGAAAACTTGCCGATTAGGCGTTATCCACTACAACTGTCTGAAGATATTTTTGTCATGTAAGAGGGCACACAGTGGTCGGCCAGCGTTACCCTCTATGAAGGGTCGGGCAAGTTAACATCCTTGCCACACCCGGGTTTCAAACCCGGACCAAAGGCGTGATAGAATTGTTCTAAAATGACTACACCAATCGGTGGCATTTATTAATTGCTATTTTTATTAACACACAAACAAAAATATAAACAAGGCATAAATGAATGATAGAGGCAAAAAAGGGACTGTATAAAGTTGCCCTCTTTTTATCCTAATTTCACTTTATTGTTCGACACACATTATATGGGTAACGTGTTTACCTAACCATTTCCAGGACATGGTTAATATCATTACAGCAATAAATAGAAGCTGTAATGATAATTAGTAAAGGAGTATCATCAGTGGCGGATTAAAGGGGGGAGCGGAGGGGGCGACCCCCCCCCCCAACAAAAAAGATATTAATGTAAAAGATCCTATTTTACTACCATAAAATGGATGTATATGTTAATCTTCTAACTAACCGCCCCATCTCCCCCTAAGAAACTTGTAGTACCATGTTTATTTCATATTCTTTACTGTCTAGTGTCAACATTAAGTGTCTAACATGTTGTGTTCGTTTGTTATATATTTACTAATTTTTTTTTTGTTTTTAAATACAAAATACCAGTACAAACCTAGAGATTAATGCTGAGGTTAATTTAGTAATATTTAATAGCACAATGTTGAACAATTATTTTAAGTATAATCCAATTTGTACGAAAGCACGAGCAAGGGATATTCGGGAGAAAATTGAAGTTGATGAAAGACCACTGTGAACACCCAATAAGCGCGCAAGTTAACTGTTAAAGGAACCAAATGTCCTCTCTATATAGTCACGTGTCATTTTGGATGTTGTTCACAACTATAACTTGTAGAACCCTTGATGTAATAATCAAAATAACGAATAAATCTTAAAGGCTGCTAACAAGACTAAGGACTTGAGTTTGATAAATCAAACAGAAAAACAAATGACGAAAGATAAACTTGCATACCAGTTGTAGTCTTTTATCAAATAAATAATCTAAATAAATAAAAATTGCAATTAAGCTCCCTTCAAAACTTAATTAGGAGATACATTTTGTAAATATACCTGTTTTTTTAATTCTACCCTTCCAAAAATAAAACGTTTAGGTAATTGGATCTGTGAAATATTCAGTTTATTGAATTCATCAAACTGCACGAGTATTTATTATCTTTAGCGTTTATATTTCTGAAAAAACTGAAACTTTTAACATTACATCACGATATTTGGCACATAAAAAAAACATATTACTTAATACACAGCTGTCCAAGATTGATTGATATAATTTCTTGGATAATTTCCAAACCCTCCAATTTAGGAATCAGAATATGGCGTCGTTCGCAAAATTCATGTGGAATTTATCATACGAATACTCTCTGAAATGATTAGTATTCATTTTCCGTCCTTGAAAGTTCCGTCAAAAGAGACTAAATCAGTCAAAGAAGTTTTTATAACAGAAACGGTAGCCTAGAAATTACAACAGCTAGACGCTATTTTCTAAGCATCATACTTGTTCGAATTACCACCAACCTGTGACCTTCGGTATTTATTTACAGCGGGTGTAATTTATTGTAAAGCGTTGGGAAAGAAAAGAGCTGCAATTTTTTGTCTTTATCCGATTTATGTAGTATTACCAGCTTTCGCTTTTCCTTCTCAATACATAAAAATACTGTAGAAACCACACATCGTAAAATGTTTTCATGAAAATTAAAAACATTTTCTTAATACAGTTCAAAGATCTTTTTTCTTGAATTAATAGAGTGTTAATCCAAGTTAAAAAATAAGATTTTAGTTACATTAACCGAATCACTTTTTTCATTGTTCCACGAAGAAAGTATTTGGCAAATATTTTAATCCAACATAAACTTTTATTACCCAAGCAGTTTTTAGTCAAAATTATATCAGTAGTATTCTTTTTCTTTAGTCTGTATTTTATTTAGGAGATTAAAACATCATTACGAATGTGATTATGGCTATTTTGTTTCTTGAATCATTTGTGATGCTTGCAACTCATGAGTTACACACATACACATGTTAGATTAATTACAAAATTAATTCTCTTTTTTTGGTTGAAAATCAAGCTTATGAATATAACATTAACAATAAGGTTACGCAAAATGACCGTCTTTTTCAGAAGTTTTTACACAACGATGACTGCTGGAACAGAATTTGCAGTTTCAGTTAACAAAAATATAAAGTCCTTCAATGATCGATGATAAAAAATCATCTAAGTTTTACGCCATTCTGAAAATATTTTCCGTAACTCTCACACATAGCAATTTAGAGAAGCAGCAGGAAACAAATAAACAAAATCTTGTATTTTTATTTATGTAAAATACTTTCAACAATCCATTCTAAACAATCCATCCTAAATAGCGTTAACAGAAGGTCTAAAAAACTCCGTCATACTCGATATCCTTATATAAAATTGAATCACAAAAAATAATTTTCGCTTCCTCATAACAAGTTTCCGCACCAGTGAGATATCAAATAACTGAATTATTTTGGCTACGCATCGCTTAAAATATCCTTGGAGCCTTATAAAAAGGACATGAAATTCAATCTGCAACACATTCCCTGTGTAATACATATTTATCTGGAGTAAAGATAAGGAAATAGAGGCTTGGGCACATTGGATTTCAATAAAATTTTCGTTAAGCTGAAATGTTTTACAGCTTAACGAAATTCTATACTACTTTATTTTCCGGATGGAATAGTTTTGCAGGGAAATCTTTATCATTTGTTACGTTAGAACCGTTCCCAATTTTATGCTCACAAGAAATCTTGTGCGAAGCAAGTGTCTGTCTCATTTAGCAGCTGCCGTCGCATAAAATTTCCCTATCTCATCTTGCGTCTCGTTTTGCATTCTCGTCTCTCTGCCACACATACTTAATTAATTCATTATTAACTAATTACAAGTTTTGAAAATTGAATCCATATGCATCTAACGTCATTGTGACACAACGTGAAAACTAAACATAAATTTTAAAAAATCACAATAAAAATAAAACACTGCTGCTGTTGTTTTTATTGCCCTATGGCAAATCGCGTGGCGGTGGCAGATCCTCCATAAAAGACGGCGATGGGCGGAATTAAGGAATTTCCATTCAATTGATCCTCAGTGGGAGGGCGACCGACTTAGCTCGGGCTCACCTAATTTTAACTGATTCTAGATAAGAGACCTGCGTCTAGATTATCACACCCAGAATTATCTCATATAACGCTGTGACGTCACAACATGACAGCATGTGTAAGTCAGCGAAAGGTTGTGGGGATGGACGAATGTCCGCCAGGGACAGATTTTTTTGTGACGATGGCACGAAGAGACGTCACAGAAGGCGTGCATTTACATCACATTTGTAATGTGACGAGATGTGATGAACGTAACGAAATATAACGTCATCACAACGACACAACTGCTTTGTCGTCACAACAACCAAGATTGCTGTATAGGATTGTTTGAGAGCCTTTATTACACTGGAGCCAAGACTGATTTTACGTGCACCAGCACTCTTTAGCGTTTACGATCCCACAGCAGTACAGGCGAGAGAGGTTTTTACTCTCCTAAGCGCTCACCCAGGTCGGCGACGCTCTTATGGGAATCAAATAAAACAATACTAGAAATCCGTTATAAGATATATCGGTTAAATGAAAAATTTGTGACCTGCTCAAAATGTAACGTTTCGAGAGGGGGGGAAGAAATCTGATGGTCAATTGTGTTCGTACGAAACCCACTGCCAGAAAGAAAATAAAGCTTATTTGCACCAAAACATGGTAACCATCTGTTGAACATCTAAAAATATTGACATACGGGCATATAGTTGACGTACAACAGCGTCCTTGGAGAAGGGCTTAATTTTCGCAAATGTTTCTTTCTGATTCCGTATGATATTTATTAAACAAATAATGACAACAGTATTTTATGCACGGCTCATTCACAATCTAAAAAAGAAAACGAAGCTGGTTGTGGGAGCTCAGATTCAGTCAAGAATATTTAATTTGCTGAATCTGCAAAATGCGTGCGCCTAAGTTCGTTCACCTCTCCAAAACAAGAGGATTGAACTTACCTTTTTTACGCAAATGATGATCCCGTTTTGTTCATGATTTAATATGAAAAAAGACTATTATACAGAATGGAATAAATGCAGCTCTCATTATGAATTATGAATGCTTAATTTTTGGCAAATCTCATGTTTGAGATGGATTCTGTCTTAACGGGGATTCTAACAGCGCACGATATATCCATGTTTGGCTGATTTAACTTCTTGTATTTATATTTCATAAATAACGTGAGAGTAAAATATTTATTCGGGTTTCTTTTCTCAGAATGCCTTTCTTGGTAATGGATTTCAGTCTTTAGTTTGAATGAAACGGGTTATTCAGTTTTCGATTGTAATGTGTTATGGTATAAAGATGGGCTGCTCTTCAATGTACCAATAATCCTTTCAGAATGCTTTAATAGAGTAGTAATTTTGATGGGTTAAATATTAAAATATTCGAGAGTAATTATTTTTTTTTCACTTTATTAAGACTAAAAGTTTAAGAAAATTACTTTTAAATTCCTACTGATACACTCTGTAACCGACTCGTTTAAAAAAGAGTTTATTAGGAAAGAAACGAAATAAATTTTCTATGCACAACCTCGAAATAACAAGTTCGTCTTAACATCCCCCCCCCCCTTGAGTGGGGGATAATATGTGCAAATTGTTTATCGTGCACTGGGTATGAGAAATCCTCAAGAGTGTTAAACCCTTAAGTGGTCTTTAAAATGAGCAACAACAACCAGGAGTGTTTTTTACTACAAAAATGTTTTAAGCAGTGTTTAAAAATACGGAAGAATTTTTCAGTAAAAATTGTAATCACCATAACCATCAATTTTAACGGGAAACAATTGAACGCTATCGGTAAACAGTATGCTTTCGATTATTTTTTCAAACACGGACTATTTTAAGCCGAAAATATCTGATTATAAAAAGTGGTTAGCTATATTCCTTAAATGTTGGCAGCTACGGTAATATAGAAAAGTAGCTCTGAATATTACTTTCAAGATTTAAAATGGATAAATAGTTTATAAAATGCGTTTTTAATCGAATGAACAAAATTTGTGTTTAATGAAGTGAAGATAATTATTCATTTTTTACTAGAATCTACTTTCAGCATCTAATACATAAATATCTGGATCAACAAAGTAACCTATCCCTCTTCTTCATATGCCAAGCTGCTTGAGCTTTTACGAAATTCTACGAAAACTCGAGGGCTGTTTGGAAAGTATAGTACGCCTTGACGTATAATTTTCATAAAATGAAGGAAAATAAATAGTGATTTTATAGTTAAATAAAAGTAGCACGCATTTACTCATTTTTCAATGTAGTCGCTGCGGTAGTTAAAACATTTGTCGTAACTTGAAAACAGTTTTTTTATGCCTTCCTTGGAAGCTTCTACCGCTAAATTATCCACCTACTTCTGTTCGCCTTTGTTAAATCATCATCACTTTTAAAAAATGTTATCCTGAGAAAAATCTTTGAATTACGTGAACAAATCGCAGTCGCTTGGAAACAAGTGACTGGACGTGGCTGGACGGAGGGTGGTTATAAACCTCTCACTTGAATATCTGAAGAAGGTCATTATCCTTTCCCGCCGCGTAGGGACGAGCTTCGCCATGCTCAAGCACAATACCATGAGTGAACAGCGTCAGTAATTTTGCGATGAATTTATCTTAGATGGAGTACTTTTGGATTCCAGAAACGGACCACGGACAGCATTTGACTTCATTTTCTATCTTATGCTTTACTGTATGTACAAGTGCAAAACTCCCACCACACACCGGAGAAACTTGAATTCTTCTTTCTCTCTCTCTCTTCTTTCTTTCTCCTTTCTTTTTTTTTTTTTTTTTGTAAGCTGCGTTGTTACTTTAGAAACCTGCACCATTTTTCTTTTAATTGAATCAGTAGCGACATCTCTATGAGTAAACGAGCGGTAGTTTCTGGACTTCCCTAGTATATGTACAGTACTCAATATAAAAATTTAAACCAAGTGGGAGGTTTAGGGTTTACAAATAACTTACAGACAGAAAAAATTGCATCGTTTTAATTCTGTTAATGTACAGTGCTATTGCGCAGACATTTCGTTCTACACGAACGACGCCTGCTGCTTAATAGGTTAATCTTGGAAATTTTAATGTTGTGTGATACGATTTGAACAAATAGTTATTAGTGTAAGGCAAACCAAAAAGTAGAGCCAAATTTCTTGAACTTTAATTTCTCAAGCAGTAGAGGTTTGTAAGAGGAATCTTTCAAATGCACAGAGCCATTGTTCAGAGATTGTGTTATATCACCACCTCTAGATATAGAAGGCCTGAGATCAAAAACTTTTACGTCATCACTGCGTCCATTACAATGACGTCATCACATATTTATTTTCACCAAGTAAAACTATTCAAAGTTTGTGGTGAATTTAAGTACATGACATCCCCGCATAAGACATTTTAATGATTTAAGATAGGAAATTTAATTTTAGGACGAAGAGAAAATTTTAAATATCACCAATTATATAATATGATATAGAAATAGATCATAATAAATAATTTTTTATCAGAAATGTATTGTAATTTTTATCTTAAGATATTTTCTAAAATTTGTATCATTCACTAGAAATTTGAAATAGTTTTACTTTGTGAAAGAAAAACTGTGATGACGTAAAAGCTTCTATTCTCCGTCCTTCTATTTCTAGAAGGTGGTGATTCTACATGCATGACGTATGTTATTTAGTCGGCAAGGTTTGACCACTTAAGCACTGCATGACACGATTTGAACTCCAACAGTTAACAGCGTAAGGCATGCCAAGAGGCACAGCCAAATTTCTTGAACTATATCAGACTACTCAGTTATATAGGAAAAAAGTTTCATTTTATGTCTTAAATAAACTTTCATAAATTCATTTCCGGTAGATTAAAATTTAATTTCAGTTAAATATATATACGGAACTTCCAAAAATCGAAACTAAAAAAGGGGTTGAACGAGCGACATTAATGCATACTGTAATTTTTATTTCCAGGAGTGATGTACTAAAACCGAACACACATTTTCAAAGTTTGAATCCCAAAATGCAGATTTCTTTTCATTTCTGTGTAAAATGTATGAGTTTCAATCACACACACACACACTGAAAAATGTCCTCTCTGGTACTGAAGAGAAAAGTTAAATTTCGAGACATAATTAGTCTTATATATTATATAATCCATCGTACTTTAATTCAAAATATAACACGTAAAATGCTAAATATTATACCTTCTTACTGTTTTGAATTATGAATTTATTTTATATTAATTAAGAATTATTAAATCATATTTCAAAATATCATAAAAGTAGCGTGCATAAATTTTACTTTCTCTACAATGAGTATACTTCAAAATTCCCTGTTTATATACTTTGGTTCCATTTAGGCCAGCCGTTTTGAAAATAGTTAATAGAGGTGGAAGACACCATAAGAAATTGTATGTTATGTTCCCTTTGGCGCATTGTCATATTCGATTTTCTGTTTGCGAAAAATATTAGTTCAGTCTCGTGCAGAAATAAAGGATTGTATACGAGGAATTTTTTTAAGGAAACGACTGAGATTATAAAAATAATGGTTTGTGTTAGAAATTGCAAAGTAGAAAGCAAGTCTGTAGACGATGTCTTAAATTTATGTCTAAACGTAGCAGGCGTTAAAAACCATAAGTACACTCATGTCCATAAATTAAGGATAATGAAGTTCAGGCAAAGAAAGAGAAAGAAGCAAAACAAATTTGACTTATTTGTAAAGTCTATTTATTAAACAAAAAGTAAAGAGCAAAAAAGATGCTATATGTTTGACATAATTAATAAAAATTGCAAATTTTACTCCCTTGACCAAATTTAAAAAAAGAACCTATTTACAAAAAACAGTATAACATGGTTAGTAGGATGGTTAATACGGAGTATGTCTCCCGGACGATGCAATACAGGCCTGACAACGCCTAGGCATGCTGAGTATCAAATGATCAATCTGATCTTGGGGAATATTACACCACTCATCAAGCAATGCACTCCGAAGTTCCGGTAGACAGGTGGGAGGGGGTTGACGGGCTGCAATTCGTCGGCCAAGCATATCCCACACATGCTCTATTGGATTCAAGTCCGGTGAGTATGCTGGCCAATGCATACGGGTGATATCCTCCGATTGAAGGCATTCGTCTACAATGTTTGCACGGTGAGGACGGGTGTTGTCATCCATAAACACAAATTCAGCACCCATGGCGCCCCGAAACAAACGTACATGTTGTTCCAGAATGACATCCCGATAGATGTGGCCTGTCATCGTTACACTCTGAACATGCAGGTCAGTTCTGGAACCAAGAATAATTCCTCCCCAAACGAGCCATGCTGCACCACCGTAACGGTGTCTTTCAGTGATGTTCTCTTGGTGGTAACGGGTACCTGGCGCTCTCCAGATGAATGTCCGGCGAGAACCTGACTCCAAACTAAACCTGGACTCGTCGGAAAACATCACACAAGACCACTGTTGCGGTGTCCACAATGCATGCTTTCTACTCCAGGTTAATCGCAGGCAACAGTGAGTTGCGGTAAGTGGAACACATCTGACAGGCCTACGAGCATATAGACCAATGTGCCCTAAGCGTCTGTACACGGTCTGCCTTGAAACTGTCGTACCGGTAGCTGAAGAGAGCTGACGAGACAGGTCTGATGCTGTACTCCGTTTCTTTTGGCAGTAACTGCCAAATAGCGGTCCTCATTCGGCGTTGTAACTCGGGGGCGACCTGTGCTGTAACGTCTACTCACATTACCATCATCTTGGAATCGTTGCCAAAGCCTGTAGATGACACTCTGGGCGATTCCAAGTTCCTGGGATACTTCCAGCTGGGTACGTCCACATTCCAGTCGTCCGATAATTCTGCCACGTAAAACATCATCCAAATGCCTCCTTTGTGCCAGAACTATGCGGCTTTTGCACTGAAAGGCTTTCACAGCGCTTGTGAACAATTTTACTTCTTTGCCACCATTCCTTATATACCCCTCTCTTACACTCTCGTCATTGTGACGTACCATCCACGCCATCTGGTGGTTTCCTGTAATTTGCATATTCTTCTTCAAGATGTGTGTGATCATTCCACAGGTGAAATTTTTATTTTAGAGATCAATTTCTGTGTGATTCTGAATTATCCTTAATTTATGGACATGAGTGTATTACAGAGCTGCCAAGAATCCGGCTTTTTTTGGGATATTTCCCACCACTAATTTTTACTTACAAATTTATGCTTAAAATAAGTCCAATTATTTAATGGAAAATAAAGCTGTCTAAAAATTGTGGTGTGAAATCACCCGGAAAAAGCCGGAGACTTGGCACCTCTGGTATTGTTCTAAGCTACTAATTTTTGTGACAATCTGAACTCGAGGTACTTGCTCCGTATTAATTTAGTATTGATTTTTAAAGGAACATTTTATCCATTTCTATTACTGCTTAGAAAGCTAAATTTTTGCAAAAAATATTGTGACTTCTCGTATCAAAAGTACGAATTTTAATATATTAAAAGCAATATGGCATTCAATGAAACTACACATGGAAAATGATTGTCGAGTATAGAGAACTGTAAAAAGTCACTAAATGCTAAGTTTCGTGCATAAAATTTTCGTAGATTTTTTCTTCTTTTAGTTTTTCCTGGTAATTTGGTTAATATTTTAACCTACTCAATCTTCCAATTTTTGATAATATTTATTTTAAAGAGTTTGTTTTGTCCAAACTAGCCCCATGTCATGGGGACAAAATATAGTAAAATGTTACTTATAAGACGTTACGATCGTTTCGACCAAAAACTTCTTTCAGTCTTCATCAGTCTAAACCCTTCTTTTTCAGTTCCCTCTGCTCTGCGAGACTAAGGGCTTAGTCTAATGAAGACCGAAAGAATTTTTTGGTCGAAACGATTGTAACGTCCTATAAGTAACATTTTATGTGTATTTTTTCACAAAGTTTATATACAATTTTTAGAGTATGGACTACTTAAGATACTAGATCACGCCTTGTCATATAAAGCTGTTGAAAACCATAATGAAATATTTTGCATGTTAAACTTTGCATAAAAAGCAGTATTTTCATACTAACGCATTTTAAGCAAGCAACTTTAAGTAAAACACTTTAAACCACCAACAAAGCAAAACACTTTATTGGTTTCACTAAAATCCGGACACCTTGAATGTAGATCTGCCTCAGTAATAAAATGCATATAAAAATTTTATTTAATACAACATATTCTAAATAATTTCTGTTTAAACTATTATTTTTAAAAATTGCATACTTTCATCAGATTATAATGGTTGTTGCTGATAATGAGAAAGGAAGTACTTCATTGTTGGGTGGTCCATTTTCATTATGAAGGTGGGACTTTTTGATAGAAAAGCTGTTGCAATACGCCTTGCTCACTAAGATTAGTTTTCTAAAAACGCATTTTAAGTGATCCGCAAGCAATATGTTACTACTTTTCACTTAGCAGGAAAAATATAATAGTAATAATCTAACTCAGAAAATAAAATCGTAGAATGCGGAAGAAATAGAATCCTCCAGATGACGATTTGTAATTTAATGAATTCAATTTTTTAAAGAAATTTAATAAGACAAGCTTTTTTTAATACTCATGTCTGACGATATATACCAACACCACCTTGATATACAGTGCCTGAGAACAGAGAGTTTTACGTCATCGCTAGGTTCGCTACAAGGACTTCATCAAACATTTATTTTCACAAAGTAAAACTATTCAAAGTTTGTGGTGAATAAAACATTTTAATGATCTAAGACAGAAAATTTAATTTTAAGGCTAATAGGACATTTTAACTATCTCTAATTATATAATATGATATAGAAATAGATAATAATAAATAATTTTTTATCAGAAAAGTATTGCAATTCTATCTTCAATTTTTATCTTTCTTATCTTATTTTCTAAAATTTGTGTCATCCACCAGAAATTTTAAATAGTTTTTCTTTGTGAAAGAAAAACTGTGATGACGTCTTCTTTAAAGACCTAGTGATGACGTAAAATCTTCTGCTCTCGGGCCTTCTACATCTAGGCGATGTTGCATATACAAGCTATGATGCTGACATTTCGGTCACACACCTTTTCACTCTCTAGTGTGTATGACCATTTTAGTATGACTATCGCGAGCTAAGATTGTCACACTCCCTTAGTCGTATGACTTTTCGAGTGTAAAGGGGTGTGACTAAAATGTCGGCACCATTACCTGTACACATAGCTGCAAACTTTTTCGAAAAATAATTAAACACCTTTTGTAAGCACTTAGAACACAGCAAAATTTCTCATTTAATCGTGGAAGGAGTATCTTGCGTTAGAAATATATTTTATAAAAATTAATATTTGCAAAAAAGTAGTTAATTACTTTCCATAATGTTGGCGGGTATGTATATCCAGTCAGCCAACGATGGCACCAAGCTATTTTTTTTAATGCTTTCTAAAAATGTTGCAAAATACTTACGATTTCTGTTTGACTGCCAGTCCGTCCGACCGTGATCTAAGTGTTTTAAATATGCTCTAATTGCTGTGAAATGTATGCATGTTATTTTCATATATTGTAACATATAACTGATTGGAAATTGTGTACGTAGCGTTTATAACTGTTTTACAGCACCACAAAAAAGAATTCCAATACATCATGCTCTGTGGCCAGCTCTGGCTTAAACGGTAATTTATTGACACTCAAATATTCAAACGAAATAAAATTAATATATGTTGTTGCGGATTTTTTGCAAAATGCTCTCCAGCGAAAGTAGTGTATGTAACATTTGTCCTTTTTTAACAGAAGCACACAAAATTACAACATGTTCTGTCTATGGCAGTTTAGAGATATTTCACCAATTTAAGCACGATGTTATAAGTATATAAACGTTTATAACAGCAAAATGTTCTACTGAATGATGAATATAACATTTAAAAATGTTTTACAATATCTCTCAAAATTCAAGTATTAGTGATACACACTTTTTGATGCTAATACTAATGAAATATTATTAAACAAAGTTTATCAGTCAGATTCGGATTTATTTTTAATTAACTAATTATACTTTATTATTAATTATAAAATTAATTAATTATATTTTAGGGTTAGCAGCAATGCACCATCGGTTATACACTGAAAGATTTTATTTTTTTGCCAGTCTACGTTTCGAACTTTATACTAGACCGATATGCCACAAAATTTGACCCAAAATAAAACAGTTGTATTGGAAAAGGATTTTATAATCGAAGAGTTTGGAGTGAATTTTCTTGTGCCATTTTATTTCCTACCTTGCAAATCTAGCTTTATAAATAACGGTTGAACTATGACGTGTAATGTCGTGCAATTACATGACGAAATGAAGGGAATGGTTGTAATTAAACTCCCCTTATAAACAGCATTTCTGCAGCCGAAATAGGTGAGATAAATTCTACGAACTTCATATAGACTGTACACAAGATGCACTCAAAGAACATTTTTGCTTAAAGAATGTCCCCTAAGTGGTAATTTACATGGATAAAAGAGTTAAATTAAAAATGGAAATGTCTAACTTGAAATATACATACAACTTCAAAATTTATTTAATATTTTTTGAACCCCTATTAACTAATTATGGGCATTTCATAAGCTGAATTCACTGGTTTTTAAAAACTTGGTTGTGGTACATTGTTTGTAAACGTGATATGGCGAAGTGGGCGGCAGTCTACTCAGTCGAATTTTCTGCAGAATGATGTTTATACACTAACATAGTTACAAAGATCCTGTGTATCATGGTCGTAAGTGTGTGCATTTTTATAAGAAGTGCTTAATTCCTGAGAAGCTTTCATCCACACTAGTCTTCGTTAAAACTGCACTTTAATTATTTCAGACCGAATAAAAAATCCTGAAAAAGCAAAACGCTAACTTTTCTCTCCGAAGATTCCAATATAAAGACTAGGAGCCGGTTTTCGTGTCTGACATTTACACACTGTATAACCGTGCTTTCAACTCATGAAAAAGTATTTACAATTCATTTTTTAAATATTTTCTGGTTTCTCTGTTTATTTTTGTAAATCTGATTTTCACTTTTTTCATTTTCAACGACCTCTCAAAACACTAAAATTTATATAGAAAGATAGAAACCATTAAACCATAAACATATCTCTATACAACTCTTTTGTGTGGGAATGTAAACAAAGTCCATGATTTAGAAATGGATTTTATTTCATTTGTTTATTATTTTTATTATTATTATTACCGATAATGTAGAGCAGTGCACACTGATCGCAGACTAAAGAATTTGATTTTTTGTCACTTTTCTAAAGTTACAATATTTCTCATGAATATTTATTAAATTACGTGATACATGATTTAACGAAATGTATCAATTAAGAAAAATTTTATATATCACTAACAGATATGAGTATCAGATATGACACTATTGCGAAACAATGTTTCCAGTAAGAAATTATAAAAACTTTTCCTTTAATCCAAACCACCACATAGTTTAAAAAAAAAATTATGCCATTACCGATATTTTCCCATAACATTCTTCCACCTTTGCGTAGAGATAACATTACAACATTTTAAAAACAGTTAAGCCATTTCTTTAATTGAATTCACTGGCTCACCGTGCAAAGTGCTACGTTGTGAACATTTATTGAACTAAAATATTTTGAAATCTTGGTTGAGCATATCGCATGTACATGCCGAAGTTGTTGGCAATCTGTTTACCAGTTTCAAATGCAGAATGTTCCTTTTACGGTAAGTTTAGATACAAGGATACTGTGTATCAGGTCCGTAAGTGTGTACATGTTTATACGAATTACTTAAGTACTGAAAATTTTCTCAAACATCAATCTTCATTACATCAGATCAAACGGAAGCGTCGGGAAAAACAAACACTGCTTTTTCTAGCCACAGCTCCCAAAACTGAGATTGGGAGCGGAATTTCGTGATTAGACTATATTAGAGTATACTATCGGCACGAACAAGAAATGAAAGCAGTATTTATAAATATTTTCTTATAATTTTCTGGTGTCTCTATCTATTTTTGTAAAACTGATTTTCACATTTTAAAAAATTTTTGACTTTCCAAAACCCTAAAATTAATATAGAAAGACAAAAACCATTCAACCATATACATATGTCTGAACAACTCGTTTATGCGAGTATCTAAAGAAAGTTGATGATTTAGATTCGGATTTTCTTTTACGTAATTTATTGTTATTATTATTACTATTATTATTATGATGATTAAAATTTTGTAGATTAGTGCACATAGATTTTACATTAAAAGTTCTACTTCTTTGTGTTTTAGTCTGCATTTCTAATATCTCATTTTCATAACATTCCGATATTCCTTTTGAATATTTATAAATTACACGATGCATTATTTAACAAATTGTATAATTTAAGAAACATATATATATATATATATATTGGTGCAAAAAGTATCAGATATGACATTTTGAAAAATATGTTCTGAGAAAGAAAATATAAAAACTTTTCCCTTAAAGCAAACCATCACATAGGAAAATAAAAAGTCTGACATTGATGATAGTTTCCATATACCTTTACACAGAATTTATCCATGCCTAGAAAAAAACGGATAATTTAACAGCGGAAATGACTAACATGAAATGTAAAAAAATTCAACATTTTTTAGCACTTATTTTAATTAATACAGGTCAATTCTTTAACTGAATTCACTGGCTTTCCACGCAAAGTGCCGCCTAGTGGACATTTATTGAACTAAAATATTATAAAAACCTGTTTGAGCACATCTGTTGTACAAGTCATTTGCCGAAGTTGATGGCAATTTGGTCACTCGTTTCATCTGCAGCATGCTGTTTATAGGGAAAGTGTAGAAACAGGATCCAGTGTATCAGGTTCATAAAGTTGTGCATAGGTACGCGAAAGATTTTATTCCTGAAATGTTTTCTTAAAGGCTAATCTTAACGACTACACTTTAATTGCATCAGACCCAATGAAACATTCTACAAGAAAAAAAACTCTTAACTCTTCTAGCCTCAGCCAACACCTCCTAGATATAAAAAGCCTTACAACTCCTACGTCACCAAGCTTTGACATCATCACTAGACCTGCGAAAGTGACGTCATCACAGTTTTAATTTCACAAAGTAAAACTATTTAAAATTACTGGTGAATGATACAAATATTAGAGAATTCTTAAATTAAACATTAAAATTAAAATACCTTTCTCACATAAAATTATTCATTATGATCTATTTCCATATCATATCATCTAATTAGTCATCCTTAACAAGTGCCTTTTGTCCTAAAATTATATTTTTTATCTCAAATTATTTAAATATTGCTACTCTTCGGTAAATTCACCAGAAATTTTTAATAGTTCTATTTTCTGAAAATAAAACTTTTAAATATAGGCCTGGTGATGATGTCAGAGCTTAGTGATGTAGGAGTCGTAAGACTTTCTATATGTAGGAAGCGTTGCCACAGCCCCCCAAGAACCTGCATGAGTTGAATGATAGTAGATAGAGTTCGAATAGAATTGAGTACTGAATTTCGCTATTCGGAAATATATAATTCACACAGTTAGGACAAGCGTAGGAATGAAAATTTTTGAGTAAAAATGAGAATAAATAAGATGATGTTTTTAAAAACATGCATCGCTACTTGCTCTTTGGCTTTTCTCGCGCATCCCCCCCCTGCAAACGCTCTACGCCGCCCTTGGGGGTTGCGCCCCACAGGTTGAGAAAAGCTGTTCTAATTAATTATCTAGTATATCTATTTACTTTTATCAATATGATTTTCATATTTTTTTTAATTTTCACAGTCATGTCAAAACACTAAAATTTACATAGAAAGAGAAACAATTAAACGATAAACATATGTCTAAACAACTCGTTTATGTAAGAATCTAAACAAAGTTGATTATGTAGATTCGGTTATGTTATTTAACCTAATTTATTATTATTATTATTATTATTAAAATTTTGTAGAGAAGTTTATTTATGTTATTTAACCTAATTTATTATTATTATTATTATTATTAAAATTTTGTAGAGTAGTTTACTTGATTGTACGCTAAAAGGTAAACTTATTTGACTTTCAGTCTACTTTTCTAACATGCCGTTTTTAAAACATTTCGACATGTCTTGTGAATATTTATTAAATTACACGACACGTAAGAAACATTCTATATATACACTCGGCATAAAAGAGTCTCAGATATGATACTTTTGCAAAATATGTTTTCAGAAAGAAACTACACTTTTCCTTTACCACCTTCCTTCAATGCAAAATTCTGCCATTGCTGATATTTTCCACATTTATGTGGAAAGAACAGGAAATTAATAATGGGAATGACTAACCTGAAATGTACAAGCAATTGCAACAATTTTTTAACATTTTTTAACACCTATAATATCGTGTAAACGGCCTCGTATAACCAACCGAATTTAGGTCATTTCTTGAGCTGAATTCACCGGCTTAAACTCAAAATCCCATCTAGTGGACAATTGTTGAGTTATTTCCAAAGTTTGGATAAAACTCAATGAAGTTGTTATTGAGTTTTATCCAAAGTTTACTTTCCCTTCGGGCGAAATATTAGGGAGTTTGTGCACACTGTGTTTTCCTACGTTCTCGCTATCAAGACGTTTCCAGCGAATCATAAAACTCACTTTATATGTGCGCATGCTCCGTACTATAAAATGACATTTCAGAGTTTTCGTGAGTGAAACTGCTATGGAAAAACTCCATATTGCTTTTTGTGGCGCTGCTCCTTACCCACTCTATCTCCATTGTTTCTCAAACACACTAATATTCTTGAAGACCGCCCTTAACTTCACCAAGTCCAATGAAAAATCCTGCAAGAACAAAGCGCTAACTCGTCTAGCCGCAGCTTCCCCTAGGTGCCACAATGGGAGATAATTTTGTGATTCACATGCGTTCGAACGTGAAGTGATGAAAACACTTTTTACAAATCATTTTCTAAATATCTTTCTGGTAATATTTTTTGTGAATAAGATTTTCACATTTTTTAAAAATTTTCCACGACGTGTCAAAACACCAAAATTTATATAGAAAGACCGAAACAATTATTTAAAACATTCACCGGCTTAAACTCAAAATGCCACCTAGTGGACATTTATTGAACAAAATATTTTAAAAATTTGGCTGGGCGCATCTGGTGTGCAAGTCATTTGCCGAAGTTGGTGGCAATCTGCTCACCCGTTTCATCTGCCGAATGTTCTTTATGGGGGAAGTTTAGATACAAGGATCCTGTGTATCAGGCCCGTAAACGTGTGGATGTTTATACGAAGTACTTAATTAGCGGAAAGTTTTCTTGTACTCCAATCTTCGTTACAGATGCACTACCATTTCATCAGCTCGAACAGAAATGATGGGAAGATCAAAAACTGTCTTAACTCACCATAGCTCCCAGCATTGAGAGCCGAATTTCGTGACTAGATTATCCCAGCTGCCTGCTCTCAAGCAGGCGCAACGTAAAAATGATATCAGTATTTATAACTAATCTTATAATAATTTTCTGGTGTCTCTATCTACTTTTATAAAACTAATTTTCACATTTTTTTAAATTTTCGACGGCTTGTCAATACCCTAAAATTAATACAGAGGACAAAAACCATTGAACCATATACACATATCTAAACAACTTGTTTACGTGAGGATCTAAACAATGACTTAGAGTTGTATTTTATTTAACCTAATTTGTTATTATTATTATTATTATTATTATTAAAATTTTGTACAGCAGTGCACATTGATTGCACACTAAAAGTTCTACCTCTTTTTCTTGCAGTCTACTTTTGTAACATCTCATTTTTCTAGCATTCCGATATTCCTCGCGAATATTTATTAAATTACACGATACATTTTTTAACAAATTGTATAATTTAAGAAACATTCTAGGTACATACTTTGATGAAAAGAGTATTAGATATGATATTTTTGCAAACTATGTTTTCAGAAAGAAACTATAAAAACTTTTCCTTGAATTCAAACCGGCTGAAAAAAAATATGGTATAAAATAAAATTCTTTCATGCTGATATTTTTCATAGAATTTAAAATTTTATGACTTTCTTTTGCTTAACGACATATTGATGCAGCTACATTTTTTTATGTTGCAGAAATCGATAGTCACTATTTCATCTATACCTTAATCTACATGTCTCCCTACACTGTATTGCATTTTCGAAGGACAATAAAAATGGTTCTCAGCTTTTACAATGTCCTGATTTTTCAAATATCTGATACTTTATATTTAATAATGGTTTCAGGCTCTGAAATAGTCCTGACTTTCCGTTAATGTTAAAAATTAATGTATGCAATGTCCCATAAAAACGCATTTGATATGCTTGCTCTTGACAGGTAATTCGATAAAAATAAATACGTAAACAGAATTGGCACTCGTGCCCACACACAAAGCTTTTTGGAAAATGCATGCTATAGCTATGGAGACGTTGATATTTTTATTTTTATTTCGAGACGCTTGTGTAAAATCATTAAACTCAGTGTATGGAACTTACGTGACTGAGAGTATGTAAAAACTTGCAGTCTAATTCTACTCAAATATAAGCATTATACATTTTAAATGATAATTCTCGTACAAATAAATAAAATAACACGAACATTTTATTTTTATTTAGTTATTTATTTTTGAAATATTTGAAAAGTTTACGAAAACTATTATTTTCTGCAATTTTTACGTATGTAAAATGAGCCTTGTGGGTGAAGTTTCTATTTAATATGATTGTCGCAGAGATTCGGTGAGTACGAAAATTTTTTAAATACTGTTAAAATAAAGTTTTTCAATAAAATTTATTTTATTAAATGAGATCCTTGTTTCCCGATACAAACGTACAAAAAAAATTAAGAAAATATTTTTACAGAAATAGATACCTTTAGATAGATTTTTAAAAATACTTTTTATAAATAAAAACATCATACACTAAATACGGAATGTTCATAATTAAAATTTTCCCATTCAGAGAGATGTACAGTGGAAACTACTAGTCTGAATGCAGCCAAATTTGTAGGAAGCCTTAAAGGGACCACGGGCAAAACATTTTCGTGGAAAAAATAGTTTAAAAGATATCCACCTGATGGCGCTTCACAAAATGTTAATTCGAATAAAACAGAGAAACAACCCTTCTTAGGGAAAGAAAACAATAAAGAGGATGTGAAACAGATCTTTTATACCTCTTCTCGGTGGGGTAATTTGCATATCGGCAACTATAGCATTGTTAAATGCCACCTAGTGGTAATTTTTTGAACTGAGTTTTTTTCCCAACCAAACTTTCTCCCATAGATTCCTGCAAATGTTATCAATAGTTTCTAAACAATAACTTTTTGTTATGCACAGGTCTCAGTAGGTAAACTTAATTAATGAAAACAGCGTTAATCCACACTCTTGCTGTACACTTATCGTCTTTCTTTATGACCATGTTGTTAAGAAGTCCAGACATATAATCACAGGATACCGGGAAACACATCGAGATCAGTACATCACATCACTTTTCAGGGTATAGAATTTTCTTCAGAATTTTGAGTTATCCCATTATCGCCTTGCGTACCATATTGCGCTTTCTAGTGCACCCACAAATCCCAAATTTCTGGAGATACCATAGCCAGAACTGCCAGCTGCTCCGGAATACAGGCAGCCAGTTTTTATAAACAGCTATATTTTAAAGTATTACTTTGAAAGTGTAAGCCTAAATGGTTAACTGTGGAATTCTGCCTTAATTTAAGCCTCAAATTTCAGTTTAAAAAATGTGGTTGATTATTCTCCGGAGCAGCTGACAGCACGAGCGCCGGCAGAATATTTCTCGGGAGGGGGCAGATTACTTCAACGTATGGTTACCATGTTGGAAAGAGCAAAAAAGCAAGGGAAAACACTGCATACAAACCACCAGTCCACTGGTTTGACTGGAGCAATATGGAACAACGGAAACAGAAAGATTTGGTTTGAAAAGATTTTCCCTTTGCCCCTTGAATCATAGATGCCAATTACCACGGAATATAATTAATTCCTTTCTGTAAACAGTATATTATTTTAGTATTTTTTCAAAATAGTAACCAACTCACGCACGTAATGCGAAATTTTTGCTGTATTTTAAGCGGAAAGTTATTGTTTAAAAAAAGTAGTTAGTTATATTTCGTAGTAGTTGGTAGCTATGCTTGAATACACAGTTTCTCGGATATACATACAATTTTGCTCTACATATTAGGGAAGACATTTATAATATTGATCATATTCCTGGAATTAAACATTTGACAATGTCCGAAAGAATCGTCGTTTATTTATTGCAGAACATGCTGAATGAGGGAAGACAAATTATCATTGATAAGTGGTACCTTTCTTTACGTCTTGCGGAATAAGTAGAAATTACTACGTAAAAATACCTATACAACAGGAACTATAAGAATACATCATGGTGTACGAAAAAACTTGTAAGCACAAAAGTATCAGAACATCAGGCTTCTTTAAAAAAAACGGGAAAAAAACGAAAGGCTTCAGAAAAAATGATGTATTATTAGTGAAATTCAAAGACGCGATATATGCGTGCTAACAACAAAACTGACAGCAAATTTTGCTGAAAAGAAAAGACACAAAATAGCCACTGTTCAGGTGTTACCTGATACCCAAACATGTTGAACATTATAATGCCAACATTGGCGCAGTCAATGTAGTTATGTAGCATTATAACTATGCCAGAAAAATTGATCCATGGCTCTAAAAATTGGGACTCCATATGATTCAAAGAATGGTACTGAGTACCAACGTATTTTACAAGATCTCTCATTCAACAGAAATTGTACTACATTTATTCACCATAATGGTATACAATGAAATTACAAATTATTCTATAAACTGCACAAAATGGGTAAATGACTAAAAGAAATGATCCTCCAGAAGCATCTCAGAAGCTTGTGGACAATATCGTAGAAGATTCCAGAAGAAAGTGGAACAGATGTTGGATGTTCTGCAATGTTGAAAAAAAAGACTACACATTTATGTAACGCATAGGTGTTACGCGAAATAATTAACCACTTTTTGTGAACGGTAATTTTCTGTTTTAAATATAGCAAAATTTCTGATTTTAAGGCCTATCCTTGTAACTATTTTGAAAAAGGCATTAAAAAAAATAAGGCAATCTATTTATTGAATGATTCACATTTTTAATAAGATATTTTATTTTATGCTTTATACAGAGCCCGAGAAAGCAAACTTGAGGCCCACCAGACATTGCCCATGGGGCACTTTTCATACTGATATAAGCATGTGCGTTCACACATACATAAACCATAAAAATATTTTTGCCAACATGATAGCTGACAACTAAAATGGAATACATTAACCACTTTCTCTGGACAGGAATTTTCGGCTAAAATATGGCAAAATACTTGTTCTAGACGTGAACGGATTATATTCTCGAAAAATACTTAAGGCGCATACAATTTACAGCAAGTGGTTGATTATGTCGCGGGGTAGTTGGCACCAGTGGTGCATTGATCATGTATGTGTATACAATAAAAAAATGGCTTTTGACAATTTAATAAGGTTTAATTTAAGTCCTCTGAAAAACCATCTTTGTGGAACAGAGTACTTACACTGTAAGGTTTGTTTCTCGTCCAGAGATATAGTCTTCAGAGACAATTTTTGAGAGCACTTAAGAATCAAAAGTGCAAATTAAGCTAAATTTGAAGGCGTTTGCGGTTTCCGATGACCCAACCTAAAATTCTTGGGCAAAGTGAGTAACCAACATCACTTTAGAGAACCAGAGAAATGGTAACACCCTTTGCGCCTAGCGACAAGTTGAGAAACTAGGGGTATGCAGGTAAGGAGTGAGAAATTTGGGAAGGCTTTCGATATAGTAACTGCCTAGTTAACACGCAACAAGTGTGTTGGTAGGTCGCTGGCCCTTTTCCAATAAAGTATGAAAAATAATAAGGATCCAGATTAACCTCAACCAGCCTCGACTGCAATTATTTCGGTGAGGGGCGAAGACATCACGAAGAGAGGAGGCGAACTTTCTTCACATATACATCCATTTTGAAAATCTCATATGGAACTAGTAGAATTCTGTAGAGTTATAGCCCGTTTTTCTATAAAAAATATAGAATCGTTCCCTAAGGGATATCATGCACACAATTCATGCACATCTAATATAGACAGCAGCACTGTTTATAAATATTAGGACCTTCATTTATTGGGGGCCTGGGGCAGCTGCTCCATCTGCCCTTGCGTTAGGAGGAGGGAGGGTGTCAGACTTTATAGTGCAAAAAAATATCTTGGTCGAAAATAAATTCGGAAAGGTATCAGAAGAATTATATATTTAAATTTCTGTAACTAAAACACTTAAACACATAACTAGCTTTAATATAAGTAACTTCGCTTCAGAGAAAAACACTTTCTAAAAATTATCCAAAGAGGAATACTTTATTAAAGTTGATTTATTATATCCAAATGTATAAAATATAGAACAAAACATATTACTCTTCTTAAATTTTGATCATAAAAGAAATTTGTTCATTTTATTTGCTCCCGAGAAATCTAATACAATAAGCAGTTTTTAGTCAAGCAACTTGTTTTTCTCAACAAAATTTTTCATGCTATGTAATTTGATATATCTACGCGTTAGAAATAGACTTTAAATTTCGAAGTCAGTTTTGAGGGTCGAATATCAAAAACTAAACTGCCAGCCCTCTTGTTGAAATGCTTGACAACTCTCTCTTGAAGATAAACAACAACAAAAAATTCCTTCAGAAAGTTATCAAAATTGGAACCAAATCCATAATTGGAACGTTGAAGTATTGATCTCTGAGCAAAGTAAAGTTTGACGTTATATAAATATCTGAGATTTTGGAACTTACGTTCAAATCGAACGATCACATTACAATTATCTAGAAGTGTGAACCATTACGTAAAATTATTGACCACTTTTTGTAAATATATATATATATATTTTAGTTAGAATAAAGCAAAGCTGTTGGTCTAATCGTGTGATCAGATTACTGTTTTAAAAATAGTTAAATATACTGTTCGCGAAAATGATTAACTGCATTCCGTAATGGGTGGCAACTCCAGAATTATCAAATAACTGGGAACTACTTATTATAATCCACAATGGATTTACGATTTTTGAATTAAAATCTAAGCTTACTCTTTATTAACGTCTTTATTATCTTACTCTATAACGCTGTATTATTTTCAAGAAAACGCTCGAAAAAGTACCTATTTAAAAAATACTTTATAAAAATTCACAATATATACATTTATATTAAGGTTTCGGACATTTTTATATAAAAAAATTTGCGTACATAAGAATTGAAATTCTCCAGTCTTTTTGGCGCATAACTTTTGAACTTTCAAGCTCGGAAATATAACAGGAGTGTGACACGGAAGGGGTTAATAGAGTCCAATTGTTTTGTAATTTACTTAGAGAAAAATAACAATTTAACATGTATTAAGAAAAAAAGTTTCTTCCGACAAACCTTATTAAAGTACTTTTTCTAAAACTGAACAAAAGAGTCATTTACTTCTTGAATCAAATCTTGATTCAAACTTTTCAGGATGGTTTGCATTTAATTTTTATTTACAGTTTTTCCAATCACTACTCGAGAGAAATAAAAATCATTTATCCTACCGTTTTTTAAAGGGGATTTAAATTAAAATCCTATAGCGAGTAATAAATTTTAACAATTCTAATATTTCATTTCAGTTCCAAGGGCTACGTATTTTATCATTAAATTACATTTAATTATTTGTTAGAAAATAGAATTAGTAATGATTTACTAATATAGAATTGCTAATATATACTAATGATTACAAAATGTAAAATAAAATAAGTGTGATAAGCAAGTAAAATAAAATAAGTGCGATGACTAAGCCAAGTGAGTAAAATATATTGGAAATATCCGATTCTTCTTATGGGAAGCAAAAAAAAAAAAAAAGAATTATTTTACAAACCATTCTGCAGTTAAGATGTATACGTATAGATGTATTTTAATAATTACCTCTTTTCTGATACAGTTTTATCAACATAACCACTCAAGCGTATTTATAGAATCAAAATGAAACGTTTAAGTTATTTAATTTTAAATTACATATGCGTGTTTTCGGATGGTTCATTTTGCTCTCCGGCTCAGATAACGCTATGCTGAATTAACATGAATGCTCGAAAGTTTCGAACAGAAAAAGAAAATCCTTTTCAAAATACGTTCATCAAATTCACATTTCAGAGAGTTAAATTACCTTTTCCTGCTTTTAAATTAGTTAAAAAAACTTTGATATTTTGCGAGGGAATGTAAATGAAATACAGCACTGGTGCGTAAATGACAGGAGAACTTGAACGTAAATTAATCAGCTTGGGCTAATCTCATTTTGCATATGTGTTTGGAATTCTACATATCCCTAATGGCTAGCAACGTAATCTGTATACTCATCTCTCACGCTTTGTTTGGTTGCGTTTCCCAAAAATGCGAGACTGCTAGTTTTTTATTCGCTAACTATTCAAATGTATGCAGGACTTTGTTTTTACCTTATGTCGTTCTTTCGGAAATTTGTTTAGTGAAAAGTTCTAACTTAGTCGTCATTGCCCACTGACGACAATACCGAAGGGGGTGATGTGCATGCAGCAGTTGGGGTAACCTTCGCACACTCTGAATTAACGTGACGTGCTACGCAAATCTAATTAGTTTTGTTTTTAATGCAATTTTAACTGTAGTATAAAAGCTAGTTACAAAACTTTAAAAAAAACACGTATATAATTTTCATAGTATGACATATTCTTATAATACATACTTCCCGTTCTTTTGACATTAATTAAAAATTTAAAAAAAAGAGGTAAATTTTTTATCACTGAATTTGTGTAAATTAATATATATATATATATATATTTACTTTAAAATACAGCTTATGCAACATGAATTTGTCTTTTTTTCTTAGTGAATACTGGTCTATTTAAACTCGACTTTCTTTAACCCTCTGAGCGTCTTGGAAATGGGCAAATAATGTAAATCTGTTTTCACGGTAAAATTTTCATGAAGTTTTAAAATAATAAAAAAATAAAATATTGTTCGGAAGATATGTAATTATTAAAAAGTCAACTCCTAAAATGCCTATAAGCTTTATAATGCCTATAAGACATATTTTATGATACCTCATTTATAAATAATTTAAATTATAGATGCATTGAAATTAAAACTGGAATGAAATAGACGGGATTTTACGTGAGAACCGCTGGAGGCATAGCTGCAACAATTCTGGGCATACAGTGCCCGGAATTGTTGCAGCTAGGTGGAGGGTTAAATATGCTATGTGGCGTTACGCAGCTATATGGCGTTATAAATAATTTAAATTATACATGCATTGAAATGAAAACTGGAATGATATAGACAGGATTTTATGTCAGAACCGCTGGAAGCATAGCTGCAACAATTCCGGGCATACACTTCCCGGAGTTTTTGCAGCTATGTCGAGGGTTAAATATGTTCGTAGGTACTTGTGCAAAGAAAAAAGTTTTACTAGGTCATAAAGTATTGATTTATGTATTGAGTTCATAAATTTTTATCCCACCAGCGACCACTAAAAGTCAATGTATAATTACAGTTTCTTTCATTATAGTCATTAATAAAAATCAGCCTACTCCAATTTAAAATTTATATAGATAAAGTGTAAGATGCAATAAATGAGCTTGAGAAATTTTAAAAATTTATTTAGTCTAATTTAAATGAAGCTATGATTTAAAAAACTTCTATATTTAAAAATATTCTTCTATATTTTAAGAGTATTCGATAGGCATCTGTTAGCGATAAATACGTATTGTTTTGTGGTCGAAGTGTGCACTGTATTAAATAACGAAACTATTAAAACATCAACGAAATTTACTAACGAAATTTACTAACGAAATTTACTAACGAAATTTTTACCAATATTACGCTCCGAAATGAGACGCCCATTAAACTACATCGAATTGTGTCGATATTAAATTTTTAGTGTTCTTAAAACAAGTGTTGCCACAACGGCATTATTAATTGGCAATTACAGAGGGTGTTTACACATTTTAAGAACGATTTCGGGACCGTTTAACTAATTTTTAAAATGTAAAGACTATTTTTTTAAATGTTCGATCTGACAGCCTTTTTTCTGGACTATGTCTGCATCGTGATTTCCATGATAGAAGAGCTTTTCGTAAAATTTCCAGGGGTATTGCTTTCCATTCTTCTTCCACTACTTTCCAGAGTGGATCTATCCTGGTGGGTTTGCGTTTAGAAAAAGCTCTTTTTAAGAGACCTAAGACACAATAGTCCATAGGTGAAACGTCAGGGGATTTCGCAGGGATATGTTGAAAAGGTATATATGCAATACCTGTATCAGTCTTCATTTTTTCAAGGAATGCAGTGGTAGTTTTCGAAGTATGACTTGTGTTGAGCCACTTGTCTCGGCAAAAGCTGGTGAAAATTATGTTTTTTGGTGGTGAAAATTATGTTAAGTTGTAAATCTTGGTTTATTATTTTATGTATTGTTGCTACAGATGTATCTAAAGACTTTGCAATTGATCTCTGTGTTGGCGGATTTTCTTTTGTTACCAGCGATTTCACTTTAAAAACGTTTGAAACAGTACGTACCTTTTTCGGATATTCGTTTGGAGTCTTCTTTCCATGTAGAAACAATGATTGACGGTTTTTACCTTGCCGATTAATAATGTTGCTTATTTTGCACTTAGGAATTTTAATACCATGCATTTCGCAACGTTTTTGAATTATGGAATACGACTATTTCTCTTCGGAAAGCGCAAAAACATATCTTTCAATCCACAGCTTGTGTACATATGACATTTTGAAAGAAGAATAAATTTAAAAGTAGCAGATGATATTTCTCATTTCAAATAATAAGCTGTTGCCAAAAATTTTTATTCTGAAACATTTATTTTTTTTAAATTATTTATCTAATTCGTTCTAAAAATGTGTAAACACCCTCTGTACAACGCCACAGATGAGCGTTGCTAGGCGTCAACATTCCGTCCGCCTTTGAAATCCCATTGATTTCGAAAGGTTTTATAAACATAACAAATTTCTAATAGGTTATACATAAATATTACACAAATGTACATCGAAATAATTAAATATAGTTGCAATAAAACAATGTACAATGGACAGAATTTATACATACTGACTATATTTGTAAGGAAATTCAGCTTTCTTGTGATGGCAATACACATATGTTGGGAATGCTTCGTTTAACAATTCTGAATGAAGTTTTCACGAGAACAACTCGTATCTTACCATCTGGTCCAATTATTACCTCTTCAATTCTACCAATAGACCATGAACATATTGGGAGCTTATCATCCTTAAGCAAAACTAAGGAACCAATTTTAACATTATTTTTCTCAAAAAGCCATTTACTACTTTGTTGTAAGTTGTTTAGATAATCTCTAGATCATTTTTTCCAAATAATTTGATTTAATTTTGTTACTTTTTGCCAACGCGAAAGTTTATTATCAGGTAACTCGGTTAAGTAAGGCTCGGGAAAGGAATTGATAGGCCTTCCTATTAAGAAGTAGCCCGGTGTCAACGTTTCAAAATCATTGGGGTCAGATGATAAAGGAATGAGTGGCCTACTATTTAAAACACCCTCAATTTGATTTGTAACAGTCAAAAATTCCAGCTCCGACGAAGTTTGTAACGTTATCTGAGAAGATGGTGGAGCAAACTCCACATCTTCCAAAAAAACTTTTTAATGTCGATATTAAAGCATCGGAAGTTAAATCAGTTAAAATTTCGAAATGAACTGCGCGAGTTGAAAGTCAAAGAAATATTTCAACATAAATTTTATTTAAAATTCCTTTACGTTGATTTTTATATTTAATATAGAATGGGCCGCATAAGTCTATACCTGTATTAGCAAAGGGAGGGCAACCGTTACTCTTTCTTTAGGCAGTGAAGCCATTATTTGCTCTTCTACCTTTGGTTTAATTTTAAAGCAAGTGTTACAGTTATGAACAGTTTTCCTAGCGTTGTTTGTTCCATTTAACGTCCAAAATTCTTGCCTTACTAAGTGTAGCAATGTCTGGAAACCAACATGCAAATTCTTTAAGTGAAAATATTCCGTAATTATATTAGTTAATTTATGATCTCTTGGCAGTAAAATGGGGTGTTTTTGATCAATTCATAGGTCTGAATTGTTAAGACGTCCTCCGACACGAATTAGGCCCTTACTATCAAGAAATATATTTAAGTTCCTTACATGACTGTCCTTTATGTTCTCATTTTTGATTAAAGCATTTTAGTTCTTTTGGAAATGAATTTACCTGCACAGTTTTTATCAAATATTTTTTGGCATTTTCAAATTCATTATTAGTTAAAGGAACAGTTGTTTTCTCCTTCGTTTTACAGTTGGACACAAACCTGAAAATAAAACTAAGAATTCGAATCAGGTTGATATAATTGTTACTTAGGCTAAGTATTAGGTCAATAAAACCTCTATTTGATGTAAGAACATAGTGTTGAGTCTTTTTTAAATCAGTCAAATAATAAAGTTCTTTATCTGCTTTATCAAGGTTCTTATCTGTTCACTCAGAACTGTTTATTTCATCATTCAATGCAAGTTGTGGTCCAGTCCACCATAAATCAGTGGCTTTTAGTTCACAGCGATCTGCACCACGGGAAAAATGTCAGCTAGGTTGTTTCCAGATGAAACGTGTTTCCATCAGGGGAAAATCAAATAAAAAATTTGCCTATCAAAAATTTGAAAAAATTTCAAAAATTTGCCTATCAAAATTTTTGATGGCTACGCCCATCAAAAATTTCATGGGCGTAGCCAAGGGGGGGGGGGTTAGGGGGGTCATAACCCCTCCCACGAGGAATTTTTGGCCATACAAAATTCTTCACTCCCTCATCACACACATGTATGCATATATGTGAGTTGCAGTAGTCGTAAATACCCCCATGAAACATTTCTGGCTACGCCCCTGGTTTCCATTTATAGTTTTCTGTCAGAGTTTGGATTTTTGAAACCCTATTTCCTATAAAGGTTTTAAGATGATGAGGTAATGAATTAATCCAAGCTAATGCAATAGAAGAATCAGAGAATAGCTCTACACTTTTAATGTCTAACTTCAAAGATGCACTAACTTTCTTCACCAGCTGCGACAATAACAAACAGGAAGACAGTTCTAGACAAGGAATCAATATAGATTTTAAAGGAACCACTCTAGATTTGCTAGAAAGCAGCTTGAAATGACAGCATCCCGATCAAGTATAGAAATGCAAGTAAACCACAGCAACGAAAGCAAAACTAGAGGAATCACAAAATCCACGTAGTATAATTATTGTTTCTTCAGATCGCAAAACATATCTATTGATTTTTATAGTTTCAATTTCTTTCAGTGTGGTTACGAAATGATGCCATTTATTAGCGAGGGATTTTCGAAGAGATTCATCCCAATCAACTTTCTCTAACCAAAGATGTTGAAGGATTATTTTTGCTAGACAAATGATTGGTCCAAGTAAACCAAATGGATCGTATAATTTTGCAATCCTTTACAAAAATTTTCGATTAGTGTAATCGGTTTGATGTTTCACCTGAGACCTTAAAATTATATTGATCTTCCTTTGAGTTCCAAATCATACCCAATGCTTTAGTAGCAGGATCTCGAGTTTGATGGAAAGAAAGTTCTTTTGGGTTCTTTCTCACCAAGTATTTGATTGCAATTTGATTTCTATTTGTGGAAGGTCATACCACATGATTGAAACATTTTGATTAGTTGGTCTTTAAGAATGTTTACAGTTGGGATATCAGAGCAGCCGGTTACTATATCATCCATGCATACATCTGATTGAACAACTTCTGAGGCCAGTGGGAAAGAGAATAATTCATCCATGGCCAACAGTTTTATGACTCCAGTGGCAAGAAATGGAGCACTTTTTGTTCCATAGGTAACAGTGTTTAGTCGATACACAACAGCATTTTGATTTTCTTCATTTTTCCACAAGATTCTCAATAAGTCCCTTTGACTAGGTTCTATTAGAATCTGCCTGAATATTTTTTCAATATCAGCAGTTAAAACGAGTCTATGTTTCCGAAATCGCGTCATAATGTCGAATATATCTTCTTTTACTTCACCAGAAAGTGTAACACCATTCAAACTTTTTCCAGACGTTGTAGGTGCAGAACCATTAAAAACTACTTTATGTTTAGTAGAGGATCTTTCTGGCCTATAAACTCCACGATGTGGTAAGTAGTGTTCAGAAGAAATCGAGGTTGGATCGTCTAATTTCTCCATGTGGTTAAGTGCTTCGTATCCATTAAGAAATTCGTAATAAAGCCGATGCATATCGTTGTTTTTACTCAATCTACTAAGAGTTCGTTTAAGAGTAATGTATTCGTTTTTCTGCTAAGATTCGAGAACTACCCAACGTATTTAATTCTTCGTCTTTGATTGGCATCTGGACGATGTATCTTCCTCTTTTGTCTCGTCTATGTGTTGTCTTAAAATGAGCTTCAGAAAATTCATCTTCTTTGCTTAAGATCCAAAGAGGCCTGTGGATGCTCACTTATTGGTTCCAGCACTTAGATACGTCATCTAACAGACGAGTCTAACCAATGAGGAAACATCCGTAGGCCTCTTTCAGAGTGCACAAGCAGACCCGGTAGAATCACAATGGCCCCGGGTCGATCCGTAGAAATTTCTTCACCTTCCCAAAATTTACGGATATAATTTTTGATATTTTCGGATTGCGAAATTAGCGCACAATATTGTTTAGGGGACTTTGTTAAAATTGACCCAGTAGCAATAAAGAAAAACACAGAATTTCGTAGCACTAAATTATTAGAAATATATTGTTGTTCACCCTTTATTATTTGGAAGAATAATTCAGCACCAATGATCATATCAATCTTATTTGGTTTGAAAAAATGAAGATCGGCTAATCTGTAGCTTAACGGAATATTTATCTTTTTCGTGTCATGTCTTAGATGACGGCATGAAATCTGTAATTTTGCTTACAATGAGCAACTCGATTTCTAAAGTTAAAGAAGAATCTTATTACTAACCAGCCGCCTCCGTCTACCAGTTGGTTCGCCATCTTAATAAATCTTGTTCAGACAGAATCCTGTTCCTCACCGGCTTCCCTGGCACTGAAATCTCTCAGATTCTGAATGGAATTTAAAATTAAGATGGCTGCAAACTCGAGCAGCCCTATGATAAGTGTAGAGACCCCTGCTAACATAAAAAAACGCCCCCTTTTATCCTCTACTTAGTTTTTAAGTTCGAATTGACGCCTCTTCGAAGCCGTCGCCCCGATGCGATGATTACTGTTTCGGACCGTGCCTGGTTGAAAAAATAAGATGGTTAAATGATAAAAACCTACAAAAAGTAAGAAATTATTTTCGTCCTATATTAATTCCGAAGAGCTTCTGGATATATTGGCCTTTATCAAAAAACAGAAAGGAAAAAAAAAGTAAGAAAATCTGAAACATTTTCAGATTTTAAATACGCACTAAAGTGCTATATACGCACTAAAGTGCCAAAGTTAAAGCTCCGGGGCCAAATCTAAATATGGTCAGGCTTTGAACATACCATACCACCTTTCCTCTGTTTACTTATTATTTTTCTGTCTTCTACGTTTTCTTTCTTTTTTTCCCCGTTTCTTTCTTTATCCTAGCCTTTGTATGCTTTGTATATCGCTCGTACTTCCTAATTTTAAATGTTACATGTTTGTGTGCATTGGAAAATGCAGAAACTATAACAAAGAGACGCAAGTTAAACGTTGGAGGCTTCAGGCAAGGTGCACCCTCCCTTCTCAGGATGGCATATCTCCTCAAATAAAGCACTTCTATTCTGACTGAAAAGTAATTCGTATCGTAAATTTATGCGAGACGAGAAATTCTCGCGAGAAATCTCGCGCGAGACAGAACTCTCTCGTCTCGCAAAATGTTTCCTTTCTCGTCTCGTAAAACAAATGCCTGTCTCGTCTCGCAAGACAAGACTAGAACGCGAGACAGTGCGAGATTTCTCGCGTCTCGCGTCTATCCCTACTTTCAGATTTAAAAAAATGCACTAAAGCACTTTATATTAAAAGCATATTATAATCCATGGGCCTTCCCTATTTTCTTTCCTTACTCCATTAAGTTGGAAAGTATATCATTATTCATGAGTGTGATTAAACAAAATTAAAATTGATATTTCTAACATCCTTTTTCTGGATGTAATACATTAGAAATAGATGGAGAAAAGCGCAGAAAAATTCAAAATTAAAACTGAATGAAAATTTCAAAAACTTATTCTCAGGTGTATTCATAACCCAAATAGCAGACGATTAAATTACGACAAATATCGCCAAGCGTTACAATCCTCCTCAAAATCGCAATTCAACCATTTTATTTTTTGCCAAATTAAATAGTTGCACATTTTAGTCTCAGAAAATTTCCAAATCCTATTTTCTTTTGAGTATAAAAAATTTCATTCCTGGTCTGATTTCACATGCACACGATATTTTAATTAAAAAACAACCTTACAAATAATCTAAACAAAAAAATCGTTATTCTTTTATTCTTACTTCAAGAGTCTGAATCATTTAATAAACATGCAAATATGGCAACCTAGATATGCTTAAATTGTCACTCATTCCACTGCGGGGTTACAATTACGAAATGGCGAAGCGAAAAAATGAGCCTTTTGCGACACGTTTTATATCGATATCTCCTAAAATAATTCAAATTTCGAAAATATCGCTTCCTGGAGAATTTCCATACAAAATTTGGTAGGTCTACGATCACCCGTTTCGGAGCTACGCGAGACACAGACAAACAAACAAACAAACTAACTAACTAACGGACCGTTTAAAAATTGTTTTATTTATATAGATGAGCGAACTCGTTTTCCATTTGATATTTATAGCGTTTCCATCTAAACCACTAACAGGTACATTTACTTTTTGCTTAATCAATCCCAGTTTCATAGGCATTTCTGTAGTTATAAAATGCGACATTGATCCGTTAACAAGGATAGCTCTTCCGCACAAATACCTATTTTGAAAAGGAGTCCAAACCCAAACAAGTGCCATTGAAAGCAAAACAGATTTACTGGATGCTTGTAAACGAACGCACAATTTCCTTTTGGCAGCTATTTTTTATTTCATCCGAAGGTGAAGGAATTTGTGTACGTGAACCATCGTCAGTTGGTTGCAAATTTAGAGCATTCCGTGATTAACTTTCAACTGGTTCCAGGCTTGGCGCGTTATCTTTTTTAGGGAAATTATGTTGAGTTGGCGAAGGATTATTTTCAGAACGACTCAAGAGGTAATTGTGCCTTCCTTGACAATAACGACAACAGTATTTGGACGGACATGAAGAAAGTTTGCGTGAATGATTTAAGCAATTAATGCAAAGATTATTCTTTTCGGCGACATCAAATGGATGTAGGGGAGGCATTTAGAGAAAAATAGGGCATTGGTATAACTTGTGAGTATATTTACATAAAACACACAGATTATATTCGGGCTTCCACATAAAAGTATTCGCCATATTTTTATTAGAAAATTTGACTTTCATGGAATGATATTGTACTCCTTGCAAATTTTCTAATACCTGTGAACGATTTTCAAGGAATTCTAAAAATTTATTCCATTCAGACAATTCAGTTGAGGTTAAACTCATTTCATACTGTACGAGATTCCTTGTCTGACTTTTGGATTATAACGGTTATTAATACCCAGACAGCACATAATCTTAAATCAAGCTTGATATTTCTTTGAATTTGACGTACCCAGACAGCACATAAGCTTAAATCAAGCTTGACATTTCATTGAATTTGACGTATTAATACAAGCTTGACAGTTCAACTCAATTTAAGCTGGCAGCAAGCTTGCAAGGGTCAAATTGAATTGTCAAGCTTAAATACAGCTTGATTTAAGCTTGACAATTGATACTCGCTTGACTTTGCCTTTCGAAAGCGAGCGGTAATGGTGCCATCTGTGAAAGAGAATGGACATTAATTGTCTTAGCGTTTCTGAAATTTGCTCAATAAAGAAAAGTTCATAAAAGTTGTGTTTTATTTTATTATAACACGAGGGGAGTTTTAGTTTTATTTACATCTAATTAACATTAGTAATTCCATTAACTAATTAATTAGCCTTAAAAATAAATTTTAATATAATTAACACAATTTAGTTAGTTAAAATACTTCACTTTATGGGTGGTAGAATGAGGCGTATTCCGGCCTCCACAAAATAATTAATCAGTCATAAATGTACTTGACCATACAATTTAAAAAAAAAAAGATTCTATATTTCCAAATATGGAAATTCTTCAAAATAAAATACAATTATACTACGAAATTGATTTCAAAATCAGGCATTTGTCTCGATTTTGGCCAGCAGTATTGCTCAACGATGAGTGTTGCGATATTGAAAGTTTTAAAACGTGTCCTGCTTTTAAGTTTATATGATGCTTACATTAAGCTTACACGCTTGAAATTTTCAAGCTTTATTCAAGTTTATTGACTTGATAAATCAAGCTTGCTGCAAGTTTGATTCAAGTTTCCTGTGCTGTCTGGGTATTAATACAAGCTTGACAGTTTAATTCATTTTATGCTTGCATCAAGCTTGGAGAAGTCATTTGAACTGTCAAGCTTGAATACAACTTGATTACTGCTTGATTTGGAAAGCCACAGTCACATAACAAATAATTTATCATCAGTCATAAAAGTACTTGACCATAGAATTAATAAAAAAAGATTCTATATTTCCAAATATTGAAATTCTTCAACATAAAGTACTATTATACTACGAAATTGATTTCAAAATCAGTCGTTTGTCTCGATTTTGGCCAATATTGCCCAACATGAGTATCGCGATATTGCAAGTTTTAAAACGCGTGCTGCTTTTAAAATTATATTACGCTTATTTCCCTATTAGTAGAGTCTATAAATCACACATAACATTATTTTAATTTTGATTCATCCCATGTAAAAATAAAAGAAACAAATCGGCATCGGCCACTGATCAATCTCGCCAGAAAACGGCGTGAAAGCCAAAACAGTCACTTCAAACTTTAGTCTTATCAGCGCATGTTAGGTTGGCTGAGTGGTTAGGACGCTGGCTTCCCAAACTTTAGGTTCCGAGTTCGATCGCGGACGCTTGATGGAAACAGATTAACATAACTTGGAATTTCAGTGGAGATGGGAAAATGCGTAAAAAATTAAATATGTGGAGCGAGTTCGCCGACGGGTGTCCCGTATATTTAGGCAAATTTTTTTTGGAACATTTTTTAAGCTTGAAATTAAGCTTGCTGTGTCAAGCTTGATTCAAGCTTGCTATGTCAAGCTTAATGGAAGTTGGGCAAGTGTAAACTTGAACACAAGATTCAAGCTTGCATTAAGCTTACACGTTTGAAATTTTCAAGCTTAATTCAAGTTTATTGACTTGATAAATCATGCTTACTGCAAGTTTGATGCAAGTTTGCTGCGTTGTCTGGGTAACTGGTAGACCAGATCATTTGCTTCTAATTTCATCAACTTTAATCCTCTTAAACTTTTATTTATAACTTCAACCAAATTTCTAAGACTCTTAACAAATTCAAAGTTCAATTTTTCTATCTTCAAAATAGAATATGAGTGTTAACAATTAATCTTTTAGTTTCAAATATGTTTATCAAAACTTGCATTAAGGAATAAAATGTATGCTTCTATATAAATGTATGCTATGCGTTTCTATACTTCTGACATCCCTTTTTAAACAGGAACGTAAATAAAATAACTTTTGAATATCAGTTAGAGATGGGTTATTTGATATTAAACTATCAAATTAAGCTTTAAAACTATTCCATTGCTCAATATTACCATGGAACTCTTGTAAGCTTACATCGGGTAATTTAATATTGGAATTAGAACAGTTTTCTAACTTATTATATTCGACATTTACATTTGAATTAGGATACAATAACTTTTGTAACCTTACCTTTACTTCCTCGAAAATGTATTCTAATTTTTTAAATTCCGATTCCAACTCTGGTAAGTCGCTCTTTTCAATAACCTTATAATAATAAAGCTTCAATTCTTCTAATTTGCAACTTATGTCTGAAACTCAGTCTATTTTGCTTTGTATAATAAATTTATCTGCAACAGACGACTTTTCCTTTAAAAAGGTTTGAAGCTTCGTTATTCGCGTTTTATATAATTTCTTTTCTGACAGTTTAAAGTTCTTTGTTTTTTGGATAAACTTTTTCCTTCCGAATTCGCCATTTTCAAAACACAAAAGCGGAAAGCGACAGCCAACTAATCGAAGAATTCTAAATACAAGCCGATTTCCCTATCCGGCTCCTGCAGGACCAATGTTTTGTGGTCGAAGTGTTGACTGTATTAAATAACGAAACTATTAAAACATCAACGAAATTTAGTAACGAAATTTTTACCAATATTACGCTCCGAAATGAGACATCCATTAAACTACATCGAATTGTGTTGATATTAAATTCTTAGAGTTCTTAAAACAAGTGTTGCCACAACGGCATTATTAAATGGCAATTACAACGCCACAGATGAGCGTTGCTAGGCGTAAACAAGCATATAAGTCTACTTTTCAAGGGACATGCAATGAAAACTAAAATAGCAAATAAATCACATATACTGACAACAAATAAAATAATTTTGATTGTTTAAGTGGTGATCTAAAATATTTTATATGAACAAAGAATGAAATAACTTTCTTTTTATATAAGTTTCTTCATTTTAGCACTAACATGCAAGGCTTTAAATCCATCATTTTATAAAGCAGATATTGATATTATAAGCGATCTTATAAACCTAAACAAATACCCATCTTCTAATGAATGGATTTACTTGGCGCGGTGGTTTACTCTATGTATTTATTATAAACTTCAAATTATATTCCAACTATTACATAAAAGGAGAAACCATCCAAACACTACCACGATAATTTCCCAATACCTGTTTATGCAGTTCACTGCTGTTACGTGCTTTATTACTTTCGCTACCTTAAACACGTTTAAAGGATACATTAACATTAGTTTCATTCGATATAAAGCTTTCTTGATGCGAGTTTATCCACTTGAATATTTATGCAACAGCGTTTGAGATTATTATCTTGCGATTCACGAAGATTTAGTGGGTTAATCTTATGATATATTTGTGTATGTTCATGTCGTAATATTTAGTAGTAGTAAAGATAATAACGATGATAATAAACGCAACTAGATATCAATAGTTTATAAATCAAAGTGTTTTTGATTTAAACCAAAGCAAAGTGTGAAAGAAATATTAATGTGTCATCAGATATTATGTTTCATACATTATTTGCAAATCACTAATTTTTAATTTTGTGCATAGGATTTTAATAAAGTAATATTTATTTTAATGCTTACATACTTTTATTATGTTTCATCTTGTTTAGTAAAGTCCATCAAAAAGTATGTTTTAATTGTTTTACTAATTTTCTTGGTGTGACGGATAAGTCCATATATCCAGAGCAAAGCATTGGAATCACAATCTTAAACGCATAAGTTAATTTTAAAGAAAAATCTCATCGTTGAATAAAATAAAAATGCCAAGAGTCTCTATAAACGACTTTTAACCTTTAGACATTTTCATGTGGTTTTAGACGACAAGATTTATGCGACTTGAGGGTGAACTAGAATTAGTGATTAGGGGCATGATTTAAAACGTCTGGTACGGAAAGCGGAGATGTTTATGTGCTGTCCATTTGGACAAGTGTACGATCAGATTACAATTGCTTTTGTGTTGGTCTCAAATGTTTCTTTTATTTCGGTGTCCACAGTAAATTTCATCTCATTTGCATATATATTACTTTCTCGAATTTCTATCGCAATCTTTACATTCTACGACATTCATAAAAAAGAAGAAAATATGAGGACGATAACCCAATGCTTTTCGATAGCTTAAAATAAAATGTAGTTTCACAGCCGATCTTTTGATTTAAAGATGCTAGAAGTCGCTCACTTTTAAAGGAATGGTACAGTGATAATGTCCATTTAGCCTCTCAAAGATTGTGCCCTGGAATTCATTACCGGTCTCCATTTTGTAGATAGAATATGTGACAGCAGAGTGGATTCTAATCTTTAGATTCTAAAAATAGGGTGTCTGGGCTTTGAAAAGTAAATTATTTGACAGCTTTCACAAATATTCAAGAAGTGTGAAAACAGATTTACTTTATGAAGCGTATCTTAAATTCCGTATCTGAGATAATAAGAATAATTTTATTATGGTATTTTCCAAAGAGTCTTAATAAAATTGATGGTTGAATTTGAGAAAATGATAAATCACAGACGTCAACATTTACGGAATACAATTAACCACTTTTTGTAAACAGTAATTTAAGGTTCAGAAAATAGCAAATCTTCTGAATTGGGTACGTTAGGCGGTTACTGTTTTGAAAAAGTATTATAAAAATATACTGTTCAGAAAAAGTGGTTAATTATATTCCGTAAAATTTGGCAATGCTGATAAATGCCCTTATTTAATCCAGTGTTTCATGAACGACAAGAAGAAATTAATTTTGATTGATATCACTTAAAAGGTTGAACATAGTTTTCAGAACAAAACCTAACGTAGGTTTCAATACCGTTTTCTTTACACAAAAGTTCCCTTTCATCCCCTAGTCACACCAAACATAAATTTGGTAGTATAAAACGTAATAATACAGCTAAGTATATTCTTGAATGTGTTGATAATATTATATTCTGGCAGCAACACAGAATTTGGCTAACTCGCAGAAACTAATATGCAACATAACAATAATTCCCAGGCATAGTTCATACAATAGTTCTTATATACTTTTCTTAACAAGGGAAATATATGCACATTATAAAACTGTGAATGCACATTAAATATTTATTAACACCTGCATTAAGTAGTACTAGTGAAAAACAAGACTAATAAAAAATATCAAAGATAAAGGTTTAACTAACTCTAAAAACTTTCTGATTCTTTATTTTAAATGTAGTCTGCAATTCTTTAATATTCTGCTATAACTGGAACAATAATAAAATAATATGTGCATATCATTCGATTACCTCCATTAAATTTCAGTTATATTTACACTTTTTAAGCTAATGGATGTTGTACGGTTAATACGAAAGTTCAAAAGTATTTTCCCCAAAAACTAATAAAGCGAACGCTTTAACAAGATTTTTGCATTACCGATATTTTTTCACCCTGGTCATTAGTGCAAAGTAAGTATACCTACTTTTGGAATAAGGAGGTTATTCTTAAATATTAAATTTTCCTCAAAAACGTTATAAGACTTCTACATTTATTGGCAGAGAAGAAATGTCCAACTATGCGATATCGGATAATAGTCTAATGTGTATTCATTTATTCAGTTCTTTTGAGCGATTTGCAATGCTACATTTAAACACTTGAAGGAAGTTTGGAAAGAAAAACTTATTCATATATATAAAACTTTGGACAGGAAATTTCTCAAATATTCGGACGTAGAATGCTTTCTAAGCTTAAAGCTAAATTTTTTACCTAAATATTTTCCTTCAGTGTAAATATTTAAAGGGATGATTTTATAATGCAGGATTATTTCCTGAAGTTAAGCGTTACTTAAATTAAAATTTTTAATCAATAAAGCAAATATTTGATTAAAAATAAACAAAGCAAGCGTTTATTTACATTTATTAAAGCATGAAATTTTGCTTTGTTGTTGTCTACATTAAACGTGACAAAAAATAAAACGGCAATTTACATTCGATAATTTAATATAAAAGTTATTATCTGCTCAATCTAATGCTCTTCTAGCAAAATGTTTAATTAAACTTGAATTTAATTCTCAGTTGTTACTCTTTAGATATAATAGAAAATTTCAATGTTTCATTATAACATTTCAAAACAAAACATGTTACGTTTTAATCAAACTGGGCAATATATTTTTAACGATGAATTTAGCATATGAATAAACTGGGGGAAAAATAACGCCAGAGATTAATATTTAATCGTGGGACTCTGCAGAGTTACCATATGTATCATTTAAATAAAGTAGGATTACTGAATATTTAATTACAATGTACAATATTCCAAATGCACATATTATTTTTTTTTTGTAGTTCATTATGAGTTGAGAATAAATTTTGTTACGGGATTTTTATTTTTTCAAGAAAGCTTAAGTATACTTTAATTAAAGTGTATGTAAATGAATGATTTCATGAAAGTAAAATATTTTTTTTATAACGTTACACTGAAAAATTGAAAAATACAAGTACATTATTTTACATTGCATAATTGCTATTTAAATGCAATGTTTCACTTTTAAATACCTTTTATTTACACGATTAAGTATGAAATGACCTTTGTTTTAAGACATGATTTGAATAATCAAATTTTAATGCTCTTTAAAAAATTTACTTTCCAAAATAATTCCAGTAAATTAAAAAACATTTTATTATGTTCGTTTATGTGTAAATCTAATATATAAACAGAACCGTAATAAAATATCTGCCATAATAAACTATAACCATAATAATATATATATGTAGCATTAGGGGGCTACAGGAAAGTTGTATCGTGGAACCGGAGGGGTGGCATGGCTGTTGAGGCACCATCCCGGCGTGGAATACTAGGCGACGCGTTGACGGGCAGAGCAGCAGGAGGCGGCACGACTGGGTAAGGACTTTGGCTTAAAGACCCCCCCCCCCCGGGCTGGCCGCGCCGGTGGATGAGAGAAATAAGACGGACTCCAACTGCGATTACATAATTTTATTGGACGACTGAGTACATCTTTCTTAGGCAGCTGTGTCACGCGAAAAGTCTGCTCTTGGCCTCTTGCAGGTCCTTTAAAAGATTTCAACGTCGTGTGACATGAACTCCAAAGCGTTGCAACCATTGGCCAAAAGCTAAATCTGGGCAGAGGTTTTTCCAAGGTTTGTTATGACTTTTAAGACGCCATTGTGGCTGGCTGCCGGGACCGTCTACAAAATTACAAAGGATTACCCAGGCAGCAAGAGAGCTCGGTAAAAAGTCGGCCGACTATCTATTTTATCGGTTTGTAGTAGGCTGTTTACTTCTAACTTCGGTAGAACGCCCGCTAGAACTCATCTCCCAACGTCTGATTTATCCATCGCATTCAAACGTAGGGAGATGACCCATAAGACCTCCCATAAGAAGTTCTCGGCCTGTCGTCCATTCCGAACGTCGTACCAAGGTCCATGGAAAACTATTGCAGGACTATTTGCAGTTGGCGCTGACAGTTTCCTCGCCAGTTCTATTGTTTAGCTTTTCCCAGGACTGCTTTGTCATTCTGTGACGTAGTCGAGCCCCCGTTCCCGTTTCTTCTTTTGTTGGCGCGTCAAGCTAGTCAAAGTTAATCTGGGTAAGTAAATATTTTTAAATTTATGTTCCTTGTAGTATTAGTTTTCATATTATAGGTCACGGATTAAACTTGATCTTTAAATAGTGTATTGAGTATAATTTTAATTGGCTCGTTAAAAGTTATCGAAAGTTACGTTATGTTCTTGTGCAGCTGCACTTGCTTCCATTACTGCGTTTCTTATTTTGGATTACTGTGTTTCTTAGTTATTACTTTCCTTCGCGGTATGCGAACAAATTGTCGGGAAATTGTCCAGAGACGCGTAGAATCGAACGGGGAATCCTCCGGATATCGTCCGAGACGCACACAATCGCTCGGGGAATCCTCGGGAAATCGTCCGGAGACGTGCAGAATCACTCCGGAGGGAACAGTCCAGGGACCGTTTCCCAACCTGACATCCCCAACCTACAACGGAGGTCCCGCGCCGAGGTCAGGCGGGTTAAATAGGGGTCTCGTGAAGACAGTTGGCCGGGGATTTCCTGCTGCTTGTGTAGATAGGGACCGAGAATTAATTGCAGTTTTTGAATGCGGATTTCTTTGTTCCAACTGAATTAAACTGCGTAGTTCCAGAAATATGGGATTTTCATGGGCTTTTGACTTGTAATGTTACAGAATATTCCCCCCGTCCGAGAAGAGGCTGACCACCAATGCCTGCATTGGAGGGCAGACTCAAATTTGGAAAAGTTTTCCAAATTTTCAGAAAAATTTGGAAAAAGCCATAATATTTTTTATTTATTTATTTATTTTTTTGAGAAAAAGAACTTTAGGTCATGTTGCACGAAGTATTAAGTTTCAAACAAAATTAAATATACATTGCAAATTACCTGGACTAATTATTGTAAGTACACAAAAATAAGTTGTTGAAAAATATTAATATATGGGCACAAAGATTTTAAAGTTCTTCCACTACATTTGACTTCAATGACAACAGTCAATTTGCGCAGATGCTGTTGTTAAAGTTCCAAAAATGTCACAGTTTTTTTTTCCCAAGTCCACACACACAAAACATCACTAAAATTATTTCTTGTATAACGCTATAAAAAGAACACATTTGGTTGTATATACCATAACACATTACATACTATACATTTTAATAAACACATGGATCCAAAAAACATCACATAAAATACAATAAAAGGTAACAATATTCTGACTACATTATATAATACTGGATACACTGTATGCTAAATCACTTCAAACATTTGACTTAGGCTTCAATTCTACCTTCTCATATACGTTCTTTTATTTGTATTATTATTTACTTTGTTTTTTATGGCATCTTTAATGCAAATTGTATGGCACTTATCTTTTATCTAAATTCGCTTTTTTGGGCTTTTCCTTTGGTTAATCGCGCTCGTGTGTTTGGGGTACCCACTTGTTTGAATGTTGCAACCCTACCTCCATAATTTCGAGATCCTTTCTAACCTCTAATCTTAAGCAGGTAGGGGGTTGTAAGTGTTTGTGTTTAAAAAAAAAAAAAAAAAAAAGAAAAAAAAGAAATGGTTAGCTTTCTCCCTATTGTGCGCCTTGCCAAATAAAAAAGAGGAGTTGTGAGCGTGTAGTGGGCCAACTTATTCTTCCAACAGGATATGACAGTCCAAAAAATGACATCCTGTGTAAGACAAGATGCGAAAAAGGAAAGGGGACATTCATCATACCTGTGGAAGTTTTTCAAAAAAGGTAAAGGGGGTTTAAGGAGTGGTGTCATCCCAAAAACGTCTTTCGGCATTGTCAGGGCTGTCTACATTTATTTGTTTTTCAGCACCCATGGTGACTGAATTGTAAAAAAAATAATATGGGATTTTCATGGGCTTTTGACTTGTAATGTTACATATATATATATATATATATATATATATATATATATTATCCTATATTTATGATAAACAATTTATTTACTGTTTCACTAAACATAAGATTACTTTATCTATTTAAGCGGAAATTTTAATGAGTTATTTTTAGTGCATAGAGAAAGGACATAATGGAATAATAAGAAAATACAGGACATACAAGAAAATGGTTAAAACTGTGAATATTTGAAATTTATAACGAGCATAGAGTACTGTTTTATTTTGTAAATGTGCAGCTCGCGGTTTGAAATTTGCTTAGAGGTAACTTTTCTACTCCATTAAAATTTCAATTTAACATAAAAAACACATAGATGAAATGGATAGGTGTTCAATGCATAAAGAATAAAATATGTTTTTCCCTTAAAAATATTTATTTTGTTGACTTCTTCAAGTAACTTGTTACGTATAACCGGGCTTTTTTTTTTAGTTTATAAAATCGAACTCTTTTAGCGTATTGAGAAGCAACATTTGTAATAAAAAAGTAACAATGACATTGCTGTCGAAATGTTCTCTTTATTCAAATATTTAAAGTAAAATTTGAGTAAGACATACTAAATGCACAAAATAAGCTTTCTTGCTATTAAAGCTTTCAGAACACTATTAATTAAATTCATTGCTGGATTGGAAAGTATGTATCAAGCTTAAAAATTATTCTATATGCATAAAGAGAGTTTTTATTCAACAAGAAAGTATTGAAATTTGTCCATACTGCATAAAAAAAAATTATTATTTGTCGGTCCAATTAGTGAATTTGGAACACCTTGTACATTTAAGTCTAATTCATGAAAAATGCTGTCGAAAAGATCATACCATTTATAAATTAAAATGCAGCATTAGATATTTAAATGTTCATGGCGTAACTTAGTAAGCTTTTTACATAACCAGTTTTTTATGCAAGGGCAGAACTCGCTCCAGCGTGTAGTCAGCATGGCTGAGCTCAGCTGCGCTACACAGAACAGTAAAATTTCCATAGTTTTAACTATAAAAGTGGATATTTTTCAAGTATCTCTTGGAATATTTTTCAAGTTCAATGCTAACACGATTTATCGTTAGCTTGGCATATTAATAAGTTTGTCTGGCTCTCTTTAAATTGTGTTGGCCGGTGATGTTATTAAAGTTTATCGGGGTAACTACAAATTTTAATTCCAGCCACCAAAATTTTAGAGGTTAGTTAAGTAATTATTCAACTAATAATTATGTGCTTTGTTTTTTTTATTCATTTTCTTTTTAATTGCTAATTATAAGTCTTCTTATTTGTATTATAGAGTGAAATATAAAGGTACAATTGGCATAAAATCAACTGTTTACCTTAAGCATATGAAATATTTTTTCTCATTATAAGCACGAGTTTACTTAATGTAAACTTACTATAACAAAAGTCAACTTATTATTTCATTATGGCATAACTTACAATGAAACAGATTAAAGCACTTTATGCAAAGTATTTTTTTCTTTTTAAATTGTATACTAATATGTGTGCATTTAGTATGTAATTCAAACCTATTTGGAGTAGTGAAATTGAACAAATCAAAGAATTAAGAGAGATAAATAAAAAACTGTTTGTGTAATGAAGTAGACAAAATTTTTCTCGTGGGAGGGTGAGAGGGAGGGGGGGGGATTTGTAGATAGAAAACTTCTTCATATTTTATTACAGGAAAACTATAATAAACTATGGAGATAAAAAAGCAGGTTTATTCGTCTAATAGAAGTGGTTCCTTGACGATTTCGTCGAATCCTGACAGTTTATAAACGTAGTAATTATGCCGGAATTCCAGACATTTAGAGAATATGTCAGTCACACACCATTTACATACGTCGTGAAAGCATGGAAATTCAAACTTCTTGTCGGGTGCACATGCCGTTTAAAAGGAAACACTCTATATTTCTAGGGCAGAATTCGACAAATTCTGCGAAGTCTTTAAAGAACGACTTCTATTAGACGAATATAAGCCGGTTTTCTCTGTCCTGTTGGAGCGATTCGACAAGGTATAACGTAAAATCAACCACTATGAGCTGAATTTTATAAACGAATTCCGAGAATCTGTCTCCCTTCGCCGTTATAGCGACGAGTGTTCGACCAATATCGGGGATTTTCTCTTCCTGGCGGACACCCTTTTCCATTCTTACGCCGTAGTTAAGCGAGATTGTTATCTCTCACGGTCACCCCTCGCGGGAAATACGCCGTCGAGAAGTTCAGCGCTCGACGGGCAAACAGGTGGACATATCCAAGGATTTTTAACGTCGATGATTACGTCGAAACTACATCGACGGCGACGTTAATTCGATGTATCGTGGCTGGCTGGGACTGGTTCTGACTTCAGCCTCCCTAGACAGCTCATGCTTTTGTTCTTCCAATGTAATAGCTAATGTTTCTTGAGTGTGTGTGAGCTAAGCTCATTCTAATCTCCATCCACAGTTACGCCAATTGTTCAAGTATCCTTAAAAATCAAAATCACAAAATTTTATATTAATGAAATTATATAGCACATATAGTTTGAGTCATAGTAAGATGAGCAAATAGGGAAGATGATCCCACCGCCACAGTTAATTTTGCGCCCAAAAGGTGGATCTTAAGTGGTCATAGAAGTGAAGACGTGCTACACGCACGTAACCCAAAAGAAACCTGTTGTCAGAAAAAGCAAAGAATCGTTCCAGGCGACAAGGTACGGCGAAATAAAGTTGAATTCAATTATTTTTATTAGTTTGTAATAACATTCGGTAAGGTATAGACGGCAGTAAAGTTGGATGTTTAAAGCGTTGCTTGAGAACTAAGTCATTGGAAATTCTTTTTTTTCCCTAATGGCCGGCCTCTACCTTGACGGCTTTGGCCTCTACTAAGGCCGGAATTGTTGGTCTCATTATTATGGGGGCACCTAGTAGGTGGACCATCGTCGCCCCTATGAAGGAACGGGCACATTGACAACCACGCACAGTCGGGGATGGAACAGTCGGGGATCGAACCCCGACTGCCGATAGTTGAACCCGAAACCGTAGTACGGTGCTTTACCCACCATACAATCCGGTCGACTCATTGGAAATTCTGCTGTTGGGAGATAGCAACATTCTCAGGCCAGGACTGTGTTCAAAAAGGTAGTTCCTGTACCACCAATCTCTCACGATACCACTCTTTCCTTCGATCCTGATGCAGGATCTTGAGTTTTTAAGGTTCCGCGAACTACTGCGGGGTCTGCAGTGCCAATTTCTATTTCAGAAGCAGCAAGCAGAAAAGGTGGATCGAGTGCCACACCTATAGTACATGTTTCCATAAATCGTGCGCTGGAATCTTAGGTTATAGGTACTTTACCTCTGATTCATGTGATTAATTTTGTTGGAGCCCATTTTCACGATAATATGGACAGGATCAACGCCTCCTACATATAGAAAGCCTACTAATTGAATAAGTAAGCTCAGAAGCGTCTCTTCCTATAACCTAGAGAATTTACATTGAGTATATAGACTCATGCATTCTAATTCCACCAATTATTTTCTAGATGTCAGCGGTATGCTTTTTTTCTCGGCGTACTTAAATATGCTCTTCTGAGCGCTGAAGAATCTTTCCTTTGGACAAAATTTGGATAGAAAATTTAATTTATAGATAGCTGCCAATTCAACAGCACAACAGAAATGAATTTAGAAACTTTAACGAAATATGAGTGCTTGATTAATTTTAACCAAATCATTTGTTCGATAATAAAAAGGGAGCTATATAAAATAGTTTCAAATATAAAAACTTCTGTGTTTTGACTTCTTCGGAAAGTTTCTAAAAAGGGTCATATATAAACCATTTCCTTTGGAAAAATGATAACAATGTACCTTTTTTAGCTGATTCACACACCAATTATCTTTAGTCGTCTTATGTGAAGAATATAAATGCAATTCCATCCTCATATGTGTATAAAAGTAAAGTAACAGAAATTTATTACCTGTAATAATACATTCCTACAAAAGATTGAAAAAAATGTAATCCCAACCTGTCGGAATCCTTAAATTAACTAGTGAATTAAATGAAATAGAAGTTTATAACCAGCCATGACTCTTTTTAAGTGAAGCACAGTTATAAGTAAAGAAAGACAGTATATAGCACTGCTACTGTATTGTGGCTTTGCAAATGAGTTAATTTCACTATTAAAGGGAGCTATTTCACTAGTAATATCCTGTGTAAGTGAAGCTATGCAAAAAGATAAATTGGCTGATTAATTGTTACCAACAACTCAAAGCAAGTTTATCAAATAATCCAATTATTATCGAACAACGGATATTAAATATAAATAATCGAACAATGGATTTGAAGCAACATATAGTAGACAAATATAAAACTGACTATTTTTTTTTATTTTATGAATTAGTAGTACTGTACCCTAAACTATCAGCAGACAAACTATGTATCTTATATGGTATTACATATGCTCTATTTAAACATTATGAACCATGATTTTAAAATAAAAAACCATTTTATAAAATACAGCGCTATCGATTTAACAGACTAATATTGATATTTTTAGCACTAATTGTCACAGGGACTCTGAATTAGCATTACTACATGAACTTTAATAATTAACTCTGGGTAAAAAAGGTAAAGACAAACTGCTATGTTGTAAATTCAGAAATTTATAAAAGAAAAGGAAATTTTAGTCGTAGGTAGTTGAATCATTTATTTAGAAACCCGTCAACTGACATTGTTAAAACATTCGTTGATGGGTTTTTAAATAAACGATCCGATCCTTCAAATGTGAAAATGCTTTTATTCGGAACATGTTCACTTTGCAGATTTTTGCAGGTTGTTGGAGTTTGGTAATATGATGCTGTTATCTCATTTTGGTTTCAATCAACTGCGGTTATCTTGAGATCAGTTCATCGGCTACTTGGTGAGCTTCCAAATGTTGATCTCTATAGGGGTAACCTCCCCGATCACTTGCGCTTTTGATACACACACTATGTTGACTCTTATCAAAAACAATAGTACTATGGACTCACTCTACAGCGCAATCTGTCTTACGAGAATGCGAAAATACGCGAGTTTTCCACTCAGATCTAACGCGGACGCCTTGCCCTCATCACGAGAATTTTCGCCAACTGTAAAAAACGCAAATTAGAAGTGCGGAGTGCGAGGAGTGAGTATCATCTCCGGGATTTACTACTGAAGAAGAGAGCCAATGAGCGAACGGTATTTCATCCCTCGTAACTTCACTGAAGGCGGAAGCACCCGAATAGTCGAAGTCTAAACGTCGCTTTAGTCCTTACTTCATGTAACATATAGCTAGGGAATGGTTTGAAACAAGTTGAAGGGTGCGTTTTAAGTGTCTAAAGTAACTGTGTATGTGTTACAAAAAGTCGTATACACGCATTTTTCGCAAAGCGAAATTTTCACTTAAGAAAGGGAATGCATCCGCCGTTTAAGTCAAGACTCCACTCTAATGATATCATCAGGAAAAGGAAATAAAAATCTTTATGAGAACAAACTTATATGTTAGAGAAATTCCTTTAAACTAGATAAAACAATAAGTTGAGTAATGTCTTCAACAATTTGGCTACCTGTTTTAAATTTAACTTTATCGAACCCCGTTTCTTGATATTCCTTTGGGGTATTTAATTGTTTTAATAGATGTATCTAATAATTCTGTTTTGAAACCTCTAAACAAATAACGACATGTTTATGATTCCCAAATTATTTATATTTAATAGGTATTGATGAAATTAATTAAACCAAACCCAGTAGACATAACACATGATCGCATTCATGAGTTTATTGTAGTCGAATTCTAAACAGAAAAATTAGTATTTTTAAGGAGATGATTCTATCAAAATGCCAGTATAAAGTTTAACTAAACCCCTCTTGGAAAGGACTGATTGAATTTGTTAAGTAACTGTTTGTTATCCGATAAAACATGCTGAAAAGTTTCTAAAGAAAGTTAATGTTAAATTCCAGAATCCCATTAATATTTATAGCAGCATTTACATAAATTTTGTCCCATCTTCAACATTCGCAATTACTATAGTAATGACACTACCAATAAAATATTCTGTTCTGAATTCAAAACAAGACATTCTGAAATGATAAAAATCTGTCAGCATAACACATTTAAGTAAGAAATGACTGGTTAAAGATTTAAAGAGGGAATTATTAAACTTTATTTTCCTCTTCGTTATAATTAGCACATCATTATATTTTGTTTTTGTTATGACTCTTCTAATTAGATTTGAAATCATTGTTTTTTATTTAAGTGTAGATAAATTAGTTTTCGCATTAATTTGATGGTAGAATAATCTTCCTGGAGAAAATTCATGTTTCTTCTACCAGAATTAACAGGAAATAATCCTTACCGGAGAAATTTTTCTAATTAGTATTATTTGTTGAGATAATATGCAGTTCACAGGTTTCTTGTTTTTTTTTTTTGGCAAAAACAATATTACTTGAGGTGCTTAAGGAAATCTAACAAGTGTTTTTCATTTTCACTGTCGCGTTTTCTTGACATTTATTTGTTTAAGCTGAGAATTTATAAATAACTTTAAGACTTAATTTTAATTCATTCTTCTTTTTCAGTCTCAATATAACGCTATTGATGCATGAAGTTAAAATGAGTTTTCTACGTTTGCACAACATTATGCTTTTGACTTTAAAGAGCTTGGGAAGCTTAAAATTACGATTAAAATTTTATTTTTAAGCTGAAATATAACAGGTGTGCAGTTGGGGTATTATGAACTATAATGCGTCTTTTAAATTTTTATATACCTACAATTTAAGAAACTTTTAAATAATAATTGTTCAAAATCGAAAGTATACAAGCAGGAATGGGACGAATATAGATAGGGATTCAGGGTGTTGATGATGATCGTAAGAAAAATAAAGTCTTTATTTGGGTTGTAGGAGAAGAACATCGAACTTTATTTGCATTTTTAAAATACGAAATTAACCATATGAAGAAAACCAAATTGACTAGTGGCATACTAAAATTAAATATAAGAGTTTGAAGAAAATGTACTTGTTTTGAAAGATAAACGATTGTAAATGGAAAAATTAATTTCGACATTAATGTAATAGAAGTAAGCAGAGAACGTCGAAATAAAATTTTTCAAACAAGAAAAGGAGGCAATTTATTTAGAGTCCGATTATCCATGTAAAAGTATCTCAAATGAAAAATTCACCACTCTTGTATTAAGTGTAATATATGGGAGCACAAACAGAACACCCAAACCTCATTAATCTCTGGCATCTTATTTCCAGCCTACCGAAAAGCTTTTCAAATTTTCATGTATATCAAACATACTGAAACTGATGATGCTATTTGGTAAACATAAAAATTATTTGATGGATACTAATTAATTATAAGTACTATTTTATTAGTATTATTGATAAATATATAACGTCTCAGTACTGTTTGTTTATATGAGTTGATTATTACTTTTGACAACTTAAAATTCTAGAAAAAATCGGGAATGTGTGATAGTACGTATTTTTAAATTAACCCGTCAGCATGCCGCTGGTGTAAATCTTACCCCAGGAACGATTTTGCTTCGTAAAAAGGGGGAAATTTTTTGAGAACAATTCTGTCCTGTCTTCTACCTTTCAAAGTCAAGGTCTACTTGGGGTGGGTGAAGAAATGTCGTTTCTTTCTTATCCGGGAGGGGAGTAAATTCGACTTTGGGATTAAATACTCTTGCCTGAGTAGCAATGCTTCATTATGTTGTTAACATAAACTAAATGCAAATTAACATTTTACTACTGGTATATATTGAAGAAAAGCTACTGTGTGAAATTAATATCATATTAATAAAATAATTAGTGTTTTTCGGTATAAAATATATCGTACGCATTTTTTTCTCAAATATACGATATTTACAGAAACTGCTAGAAAAATAAATCTCTAAATAAATATGATAAGTGCGATTTCTCTCATAAAACATTGTAGAACTGATGCATTTTACGATATAAGTCCACTTATTTGTTTTTACAAGCGTTTTTAGTCAAAAATATAACAGGAGACAAATTGGGGTAAAATTTACCCCACGCGAGTGCTTAAGTTACATAAGTAAGCGCGAGTGCTGACGGGTTAAACATTTATCTATAGATAAAACCTGATTTAGAACAAACAGTATATAAACTTTACTCTCAAGTAAGAAAATTAAGTTAAAAGATTTCTCGTTTGTTGTGGAAAAGTCAAAAATTAAAGTGACTCTTTTTTTTCAAATGAAACTCAATCTTTTAAACATGGTTTAAGCAAAAAAAAAAAAAGAAAAAAGAAAGAAAAGAAAAGAAAAGAGCCAGCTGTTTTTGCTGGAAAAACTTTTCCAAACTTCCCATCTGTTGATATATTAACAGTAAATTTTTAATGGTTATCTGATTACCGGGAACTTAGTCCTCCGCGACCCTGTTTAAAAAAAGTTGTACAACCGCCACTGCATCCTTTCATCTTCCGCGGGACTGATGGCAAAGATCTTTCCTGAATTCGAGCGGGTTTGCTAAAACGTAAGTTAATAAACATGAACAATGTTGATACATATATTTAGCTGGATAAACTCGGCATTCTATGTGGTATCTAAGTAGCTTCGAAAAATATCTCTCGAGCAGGGGCGTAGCCAAGGGGGGGGGGTTAGGGGGGACATAACCCCCCCATGAGCAATTTTTTGCCATACAAAATGTATATTCTTCACACCCTTAACACACACACATGTATGCATATATGTGAGTTCCAGTAGTCGAAATTTCTGGCTACGCCCCTGCTCTCGAGTAACTACATACAGTATAATAACTTGCATAATATATTCTTAATGTTTATAGTACACATGGAGTAATGCATGCCTGTAAGATCTTACATATAAATAAAATACCTTTCAAGTTAATACTACTGATACATATTTTGCCAGCTAATCATAAACTTGTGGCTATTAACACATTTTTTAGTTTGTTTAGGTAAATTTAATCGAATAATTTTGTTTTATAATATCTGTCGATCACGTTATATCTTAAAAAAATTCTCACATAGAAATTTAGACAAGAAATATGCATTTAAAATTTATGTTTAGTATTTAAATTATCGTCTGATAATATAAAGTTAACATAACACTTAATATATTTCGTACGTTTCTCATTTTAGAAAAACACTGGAAAACATCGATTTAAAGTTAATTAGAAAGAAATATTTTGATGCAAAACTCTCATCATTAATTAATTAAAAATAAATTATGCATTAATTTCACTAACAACATGTGTTTACTCCTTTTTAAGATCGCCGCAGTAAACTGAAGAGAAAGTTTTCAATGTATTTTTCACAAATTTCAATGTATTTTTCACAAATTAATTATAAGTTTATAATTCCAGAAGAATTTGTTTTCGATGAAAAAGCATCTTAATGCATCACAAATCCTGTCAGCTTTGTCAACATTTTAATTTCAAATTTTAACATGAATACTTTTGAAGCGATGCTTAATTTTTCATATTCATAAAAAGATAATTATAAGCATTGTAATAAGCAGTTAGTACTCAAATGCTTGCGAACAATTAATCGTATGTAGCATTTTTATTATGTTAAAGAAAATACTGTTAGGAAAAAATAACTTCTGTGTCACATAATGTATAAATATATTCAAAACGCACAACGTATTGGTCTTAAAGCAAAAACGCAAAATGCTGAATAAATTCCATGTTTTAATTAAATTTTTTTAAGTTTTGGGGGAAATAAATAAATATCCTAACTTTTTTAATAGAGAATTTTTGTGTTTTTTTCGTAGCATAATATACAATTAATCGATGTCAGATTAAATTCTAAAACTCTCTCTTTTAGACACCTGAAATACGCATTTTCTATTTTTAGTTTTCAAAATAAATGCTGCGATACAGAGTTTTCAATAAAGTAAAACTAAACCTCTAATGTTTTAGATTACAGAGTTAATCTTTTTCGATTTTTTACACATACCGGGTATTTTTAACTGCAATGAACTGATTATAAATACAAAAGCTAAAAATTATGTTACTGAAAAGAATATACGTTTGCTATTAAAATGCTTTTGTATTGTATTGAAGGAGCTTAAAATGTAATTCTATATAAAAAAGTGTAATTAAAACATGCAAATTGTAGCTATCGAAGATAATTGTCATTAGTAATTTGTTTTTCCTGGACGACGAGATAAACTCTTTCCCTGCACGCGCAAGATCCCGGTAAACAGGACGAAAAATCCCGCTGCACGGGATCACTTCCCGGTTTCCGTACCCCACACGATGTCGGAAAACTTTTGAAAAGAAACAAATCCTCCTCGAACGATAAAATGGCAATTAACAGAGCAAACACCAACAAAACACGAGAAGCTTAACACCGCCTCTGAATTGTCACGTGTATAGTTAAAAAAGTTCCTTACCTTTGCTAAAACGGCGGACAGAGCGAGAGAAGCGTTGTTTGCGGTTAGCCCATTATAGCAATCCGCTGTCCACGGGGCGCTAACTTTACTGTTCACATCACTCATCAAACAGTCGTGGAAGCAAGCTGGGGCTGATAGCTTACCACTCCCCTGGTTTCTATAGCAACTTCACATAGACACAGAAACGGCTACATGGGGCTTAGCTACTTTTCATTTCCTATACCTGCTAACTCGTTCTCCGAACCACGTGGTTTGAGTTTCCGCCCCCCCTTTTCGTCGTTTATTCTTTTTTTTTTTATTATTCTTACTCCTTTTTTGAATTGGATCGAAGATTCCGACAACAGGTTTGTCTTTCTGTTTAACTATTAATTCGGCGGACGATACGAGTCGCATCACGAAACGCCACTGAAAATGCGAGAATAAAAAGGGGTTTTGAAGTAAATAAATGCTGATCTTGTTTGCATATATCTATTCAAAATTAAATTTCCTGACACGCTTGTTTTTCTACGCTGTACATTAAAATAATTGGTTTTATAGAAATGGCAGCCGCTTCCGCATTGTTTCACGGGTTTTGTAATTTATCCAATTTCAAGCGGCTTGCAATAAAATAATTTCCCAGAAATTGTAAATGAACTCCATTTTTCGAGTTTCCTATTATTTTTCCTCTCTTTAACGAGTAGAAATGCAAATGATGTGCAGAACACAATCAGTAAAATTTTTGGGTGTAAGAGAAATTGGAGTGTAGTTTCCTGCATCGTAAATATGTGGATTAGAGATATCAATCCTAATTTTATATGCTAAATAGCTGTTTAACTAAACCTAATTGCTTCGAGCTTTTTCGTTGAAGTTTTTGCTTTAATCATAACTATAACTGAGACCATTAAACCCCAAGTGGTGTAAGTCCATTTTTTGCTTTTAGGGATAAAATCACACAAGTGTTCAACAAAGGCCGTTCTATTAAAAGCACAAATGGTGCGAGTTGTAATTCCTTTAGAAACAGTATAAAGAGCAGCACTAGTTTCTGTGTAACATTGAATTTCTTATGATAGCCCTGATAAAACTTTAAATATCTCAAAACTAGAAAAATATAGTTACACCACTTGGGCTTTAAGGGGCTCAGTTATTAAATAAAGCTTGTCTTTTTTATATATCCATAAGCGTCCCATGAAAAACGACTTTTAAAATGAAAGAATAAGAAACGGTTCGATGTAAAAAAAAAATGTTGTTTTGGTTTGCAAGGTATAATTTCAGTGTAAGTTTTTTTTTTTTTTTTCATTTTAGAAGTTTGACAATTCTTAAATTTTTACATAGCAATAGCAGAGGCTCTTTCACGAGCTTCTTAACTTTTTCAATTTATTTCTGCTGATATTAAAATATATGGTAACGACCATATATTCTTTGAAAATTGCCATTTTTTCAAGGCAGAGTTGAAATTGATAAAATTAATTGTCAGTAAATTTTGTGACCTCAAGGAAAAATTGCAGATGTTTTTCCTTGATTGTACTTTCAAATATATGGGTGAGAAGGCTAATTTCCGCATTCTGTATCAGTACACATACAGAACAGTATACTTGACAGGCAGTTTTTGTACCTTACAGAACATACAAAATTTTTTCATGTTTTCATGGCTTTTAAATGTAATCCTTAAAGAAGTTTTTCCAAGATTTTCATTCTCAAAAATATAAAGTGTACAGAAAACTGACCGTTTTACAATTTTATGTCTTATCTGTAAAGTAATTTAAATCATTTGTCATACAAAACGATTATTTTAGTAGAAATTTAATCTCCATGCTGTAAATTGAAATAGAAATTGCTCAGTGTGAGAAACTTCTGCATTATTTAATTAATTCTGCAAGGATTTTTCGTTTACAAAAAGTGACTCTAAAGAAAATTCAAAACAAATTGCGAGTTACTTTTAACTGTCATAATTATAAAAATAAGACAAGACTCAAAGGAAATTTTGCGAACTCAGAGGGAAATTTGTAGTTAGTTCTCTTACTCTGTGAAGCCTGTGTATGTATGGTGGTGCTTTGTGCTGCTATATCACGAGTCTTAATTTCGATCCTCGGACTAGGAAGGATTTACTCAACCTTTCATTCTTCAGTGTAAAACGTGGACCAATATTAGATAGAGATATAAACACTAGGTGACCCGCATCAGGCTGGCCATTTGGCAGTGGTATGTGCCTCCTGGGCCCATGGTTGAAAAGCGTGGCTGGACATCGAAGGATCACTTAAATATTTCATAAAATCGCGATGCAAAAGTGTTTATGGGAACTAGAATTGAACTAAAATTGAAATAATAACTAAATTAGCTGTGCTGATTGAAATATTTTCAAGACATATATTACGAACTAGGGACAACTCTCTAGTTCGTAAAACCGAACTGTTTGTAAAAAAAGAGGCTCTAAGGAGCGAGCGCCGACTGCATACGTTGATATATGAAGTCGATAATAATTGTTTAAACATCTCTAAGAAAAGTAGAAGACATAGAAAAGCTGAATTCATCAAGCGTTTTTGCAAGGTTTGGGCGGTTTTCTCCAGATGTGACGTGAATACGCGACAGAGCCCCTTTAAAAGTCCTCCGCTTAAGGCAATCCCCTTAGGCAGATGCCCCTCCTGTTGCTTTGTCTTAACACAACAATAATGACAACGTTATGGCAGTGTTTGTCTTCTCAATTTTCAATAGTACAACAATGAAGAAAATAAAACTAAAATTATGTAAAATCTCACTGCACGCCTAGAGCAATGAAAAGGTTAAATATTTTCTAACATTGAAAGAAAAAGACGAACCAACTGGAGTCAAATAAGTAGATTAAAAGGAAAAATAAATAAAATAACGATCTAAATGCAGATTTTACTTCTACTTGTTCTGACTTTGTGTAGGTTATGATATAATATTTACTCTAGAAGAAAATATTTCGGCGGGGGGGCTTTCTTTTTAATATCGGAACATATTTAAAGCTTTAATGTTGTGATTTATGCAGAAGTTTTTTTATTGTATTGCATTCTGAAAGTGGTTACTATTTAATAAAAAACACTTAGTGAGTCTAGTTTCTTTATTCTTAAATTTTTTTATTCCTTAGATGATAAAATAGGCTTCACTATCTAGGAACTGAAGTTAACAAATTGAACTAGAATTGAAATAATAACTAAGTTAGCTGTGCTGATTGAACAATTTTCAAGACATATATTATTTAGAGTTATAAATATCTCGCACCCGCACTTTCTAGTAATATGAAAATAAAAACACTGGCGCTTACGTCTTAAGTAATTAGGCTTCACATGTAATAAAAAACGCATCTATCTTTCATAAAAAATGCATAGGAAATACAATCAAAGATCTAAGGAAAGTTCAGTATAATATTCTAGAAGAAGTAAAATCTCCTGGACAGAAAAATTCTTTCAAGAAAAAATGTGAAAGTGTTCATGAAAAAGCAATTAGTTTCTTAAAGATTACAGAAAATCCAGTTGAATAACGACTTCACGCTGCAGAGCAGGGAAAACTTAGCAAGGAAAAAAATTACCAGCTTGTTTTAATTTAAGAATTCTGCTTTAACTGTTACTGAAAAAAAAATATATTTGAAGTAGAAGTTCTTAATCGCATTAGAACTATTTTTAAAGAGATGGGATCCTGAACTGTGTCACTGTGAAAAATATACGCTGGTTAAACAGAAATATTATTTGTGCTTGAGTACTTTTTAGTCAGTATGACTAAGTTGGCAAAGGAAAAAGAATCATATTTCTTAAAACTTACTAAAGTTCTTTTTTTTTCCTTTTTCAATATTCGTTTCTCAGATATCACTCTTTTGAGAATTGCTTGAAAAAAAAAAAAAAAAAAAAAAACATAAAATTATTTTGCAGTGCGTTGAAAAGACTGATATCCCTCCTATGAGAAAAACACGCTTAAATTTTGATGATGTTTTTTTCTTCCCTCAAAATGTTTTTTTTGTGCTTGTGCAACATGATGATTATTTTTAACCGTAAATTTTTGAATTGTTTTTAAAGATAATGAAGGAAACAACATCGCGTCTGGATAAAATTGCGTCAAGAATGCTGAAACAACATTTTCTCTTGATATTTTATAAAAGAAAAGCTTATCAAGTGTAATGTAAATATTAAGTCTTAAAAATGATAACGAGTTTTTATTTAAAGTTTAATTTCAAGTGTACGGTTTTAATGGTTTTAATTCTTTTGTAAAGGAAATATTTTCTTCTAATAAGCAGCCTTTATTACAGCTGAATATAATTTAAACAAGTAATTTAAAATAAGTATTAATTCAAAAGTTGAAAGAAAACTTTTTTCGACAATTTAGACAAGACAACATACAAGAGCATATTTCTAATTACGTAGTATTATTTAATTGCCCGATAACAAAATAGAGGAATGAATTTAAAAACATTATTTTCTCCCAATATATCTTCCAATGAGCTTAAAATATAACTCGGATATTTTTTTCCTCCCTCGAGTGATTTGATGAGCAGTGTATTCACTCCAGTAAAGGAAATATAACGATTGCCTTCTTTTCACTTGTTTTCTCTATAGAAAAGAAATGAACAAACGTTAGGACAATGAACAAACGAAAAGAGCATAATAGAATTCTATAAGGAGAAAAACAATTTTTCTCTTTTCCGTTTTTTTAATCATTCTTTCTGTCAGAAAGAAGTTTTTTTTTTCCTTTTTAATATTTTTTGTTCATGATTTTTTAGCGTGCAGCATTTTCTATTGACAAACACATTATTCTCTTTCGGCATCTCATTTTTTATATATTTTGTATCACATCTTTCGTGTATTTTTATCTCGTTATTTTTAATCCGTTTCTGAAAGTTAGATAATCTTTAATTATGTTTTCTGCTCCTTCTTTTTAATTTAAATTTTGTTTAAATTTTTATTATTTTTTACACCACGTATGTTTGCACACATTTTGCTATGCTACTTTTGGGGGTGAAGATATGAATATCCTATGAATAAAATAGCATTAAATATAAATGCCATTTCAAAATTTCATAGAAAGACCTCGAGTTTTCCATAATTCCTTTCCACTTCTCATTTATCAAAAAGACCGCAAATTGCGGCTTCTTATTTTTAATCTGTAGCTTTTCCTTTTCTAATCACTCTCTAACTTGAAGTTTATAACAAAACTACTAACGAGAACACTTTGGTTCTAGATTTCCTATACCAGAGACGGAAGCACTCAAGGAGAATTTTATTGTGAAAGAAAAACGCCTTTCAGCAACAAGAATGATCGATTAATTGCGTGCATTTCTCAATGAATTACAAAAACGGAAGTTTTCCAATGCATGAATACCATTCGAATATTTTGCAATCTGAAGCATTATATTTCAACGGAAATGAAATGTAAACGTATGGAAATTTTCTTCTCTCACCAATATTCATGGACCGTCCCCTGTACTAACGACCGTCTCTTATTTCCACCGATATTTCCACCAGCGTATTAACCCAACAACTGTGAAAACATCACTAGTCTCTTCATGCAGGTCCCACCCAGGGGGGTAGCCAAAGGGGGGGTAGGGGAGTCATAACCCCCCCATGAGAATTTTTTGCCATACAAAACTATACTAAACCATACTAAATATATTCTTCACTCCCTTATCACACACATGTATGCATATATGTGATTTGCAGTAGTCGTAACCCCCCCTCATGGAAAATTTCTGGCTACGCCCCTGGTCCCACCTTATTCCTTCCAACGACAATCTCATTTTGTTTATGACTTATTGTACTCGTAATCCATTTTGTATACCATTTTTTTATTTTATTCTATACTTTAGTTTCACGAATTTAGCAACTACTTTTTTTATTATAAAGTACAGCTTATTCTACACACGAGAGAAATATCGACTGGATTAATAGTGTATCATTTTCTATACTATTTACTGCATTATTTATTTAATTATGTATTCTATTATGTACTGTAATGAAACCGTATACCAATGAAGGATATAGGACTGGAAGTGGAATGCCTAAAGGGAACGCAATTCAATAAATTGGACTTGTATAGATTTGCAAACTCCTCCGGAATATAACTAACCACTTTTTTTAACAGTAATTCTTTTTAAACATTTTTTTTTTCAAAATGATGATCAGCCCACGCGTCTAACTTCAGAATTTTGTTATAATTTAAGCCAAAAATTTTTTGTTTAAAGAAAGTGGTTAGTTATGTTCCGGAGCAGTTGGAAAGTCTGCATGTATTTAGTTGTAATGACCTCAAAATTCGTTAGGGACAAACTACAGCAGGGTTAGAAATTAGAGTATTAAGTCAGTATCCCAATGGACCAGTGACTGCATGACTTCCCTGGTCCGTAACATTTATCATTGCTCCGTATACATGGTTTAAAATGAGCAATGAATACTTATTTCCGTTAAAAAGTGAATTATAAAATGCCAATACCTATTATAAAAATATTAAATAATTACATTCCGGAGCTGTTGGAAACTCTACCATCTGTATAATGTACATGGTTTGAAAAATCCTTTTAGAAAATAATTGAAACTGAATTACTAAAAATGATTCTTAATAACTATCCCATTGCTTGGATAAAGAAAAATCTAAAATTGAACACAAAATACTGCAAACTGCTCCCCACCTTTTCATCAATCTTTTTGCCTCTTTAACTGTTCTTCTTAGTGCTTTTCAACGAATGCGCAGAAAGCTTTTCATAAACCTTCTAAAATTTTTATAAATTCTAGAAAAAGTTTCATTACATTTGGCTAAAATATTAATGACTTCATAAGTATTTGGGTATATCTAATCTGTTATTAATGACCCCACTGAAATTTTTTTCGTTGAAATTTCGATAGAGTGAGAAATATTTTAAGTAATCGCAATGTTATATAAATTTATGCTTTTTACAAAGTTCTTCATTCATTTCCATAAATGTACCTTAAATTTTATCTAGAGACTCGTTTACGCAAATTTGAGGTTATCATTTCCATTTATGACTATGTAAAATAAAAATGAATTATTGATTATGATGAAGCAAGTTTCTATATGTATGAGATTTTTGCTTCATATTCATGAATTAAGTTTTATGTGTTACTTATTGAACAGATTATAATAATCCTAAAGTAAATTGGTAAAACAGTAAAAGTAATAGAAATTATTTTTTTCCGATGTAAATTTAAATTTTGAATTATTATTCTGGCTATTTTTTCACCAACATTTACAATAGAAGGTATTAAAGAATTCAGAAAATAAGTCAACTTTGAAGTACCTAATAAATACAATAAAGAGATACTTATCATCATGATTTTATTATTTTTTTTATATAAAAATATGAAGAACTATAGAGAATAAGCAGTAACACAGTTGCCAACTACTCCGGTGTATAATTTAACCACATTTTTAAACAGGAATGTTCGGCTTAAAATATAAAGCTTTTCTGTTGGCCGCTATTTCGAAAAGGAATTTTATGGTGTTTACAAAAAGTGATAAGTTATTTTCCGGCGTAGTTGGCGGCTCTAGAATTATGATGTAAATTTAGTGAAGTTATGTATACTTGTTGGAAATATGCTTGGTGTTTTCATCAAGCTCCATTAAAAATCCAACGGTTCGATACGAAGTTTAACATATAACAGTTCTCCAAATTTAACACAACTTCAATGCCGAATGCATTGGAAAGTTTAAGCATGTGGTTGTTCGAAGAAATAACCTCCAGCTATATCCAAGGGCATTTTTTCAGAACATTGATGGTATTTCTTGGGTGAAAATATACAGATTCTGTACCACAACTAGAACTGCGCATTTTTCAATATAGAAAGAGGTTATGTTTCTTAATGCTTAATCTTCATAAACAGCATCATAGTCATACAGAAATAGAAATGGCCTCACCACGACACAGTGGTTATGTCACTGAAAATGGTAAGCGGCCGAAGTGTGAAGGTCCTGGGTTCGGAGCCCATCGCGTGGCTGTCGATCTAACGGACTGGATTTTTGGCAGGTTTTCTGCATACGTAACGTGAATACGCGCTAGAACTCCTTAGAAAGTCCGCCTGCCAAGGCACCCCCTCCTCCTTGGTAGATCGGCCAAGCGTAGCGTTGCCATAATCGCACAAACAAACATAAGTAGGAATGCCAACCATTACGGAACGCCATTAACCAATTTTTGTAAATAGAATTCTTATTTAGAATTATGCGAACCTTTTCAGTTGACCGCACCAGCAGGTTATTGCTTTGAAAAAGCATTTAAGAAATATACTCTTTACAAAAATCGGTGGATTATAACAACACCTCCTACATATAGAAAGCCTAACAACTCAAATTTTGATGTCATGATTAGGCCTTCAAGTAATGACGTCATCACAGTTTTACTTTCACAAAGTAAAAGTATTTAAAATTTCTGGTGCATGCTACAAATATTTGAAAATATCTTAAATAAAGAATTAAAATTAAAATACCTGTCTCATACAAAATTATTCATTTCGATCTATTTCCTTATCATATTATCTAATTCGTCACGGTTAAAAACTGCCATTTTTTCATAAAATTATATTTTTTATCTCAAATTATTAAAATATTGTTATTTATGAGTAAATTCACCAGAAATTTTGAATAGTTTTATTTTGTGAAAATAAAACTTGTAGGCCAAATGATGACGTCAAAGCTTGGTGACGTAGGAGTTGTTAGGCTTTCTTTATCTAGGAGGTGTTGATGATAATCCGCAATGGTTGACAACTCTACATAAACAATGATTATTTTCAACAACAAATGCTCTATTTTGCAATGAAATTCTCGTTTTATGTTATCACTTTTAATGTACATAAACAAAGAAATCACCAGCAATACCTTGAAATTAATATAAAAAATAGATTCCATACAACTCTAATCTATGAGGTTAAAATTCTGTGTTTAAAAAGCAAAATCATTATTAATTTCGTTTTTTTTTTTTTTTAGTTTTGTTTTGTTCTAATGGCGGGCATTTGCCGTATAGGCACTGGCCATTACTAAGGTCAGAACTAGTGGTCTCTATTGTGGAGGCACCTAATAGGTGGACCATCGTTACCTCCTATGAAGAGATGGGGCCTCACCATGGCACAGTGGTTATATCACTGGAAATGGTAGACGGGCGAAGTGTGAAGGTCCCGGGTTCGGGTCCCATCGCGCGTCCTAACCGTTCTAACCGTTCGGAATTTTCCGTGGTTTTCTCCGAAACTTAGCGTAAATACGGGTTAGGACTCCTAAGAAAGACCCCCACGGAGGGCATCCCACCCTTAGACCTAGAGCCCACTCGGAGCTAATCGGTCGTAATCCCACACGCTTAAATCTATTTATTAAAACTAACACTCCTTTATTGATTAAATTTCTTATCGGCTGATTTAAATCCTTTTACGCTAAAAAATACCCATTAAAGACAATAATTTGTTATTTTCTCAATTCCCCTCAATGCTCCCGATTCGCTAGATCCTACTTTTCTCAATTTTTCACAATATTTTTGTCTATTTGAGTATTCTCTCTCTTCTCCCCCACGACCCATATCCTATTACTATCACGTGACCAACGCTTCAACGGATAACGGTTTATAGTCAAACGTGGCTCACGGATTAGTTGTGTGTGTATTCGCTTGTGATAATTTGTTTTTATATCCGAATACCAAATGCATCTTTTTCATATTCAGAGTTGTGAAATAAATTCAGCCTAGATATGGAGGAGATGCTTTAGGTAAAGATTTCGCTTTATGACATAGTTTCTTACTATTGGATTATAAAAAGCTGTTGTAAAACAAATGAAGTTATGATATCTCCCCTCAAAGTAAGTAGTATTTTACCTTTTTCATGTAAATAAATTTGGTTGCTGCTTTAATTAAATCTCACAGTTGGTTTGACCATGATTGCATTTCTGTATTCTGACTGTACTATGAATTCGTTTTATAACTAGAGACTATAGTGAAATTATATTCTATTTATTAAAAAAATACTTTTTATAGTGTATTAAGATATATGTAATGTGCCTTGATTTAAAATTTATTTTCCCGGGCTTATAATCATAGATTACAGTTCTGATAATAAAAAATGAAGAAAACGAATAATTCAATACATTAATCAAAAGCAAAAAATTTTAATAAAACACCCGTTTTATAGCTTAAAATAATAATCTTAATTGAGTACAGATATATTAATTAAAAAAGGGCTGATTTTGTAAAAACGCTCATTCTATAGCTTAAATAATAATCATAATTGAGTACAGTTATATTAATCAAAAACGGACAGACCCTCCTCATTTTTTATTATTATTTAGCCTAAATGGAGCTATTGTATAATGCCCAAAAATTGAGAAATTTTCGCTCGATTGATTTTTGTCGATTAATGGAGCAAATTTTACTCAATCGGGAGAATGGCTGTTTGAAGTCAAAAATTGAGTAAAAATATACTCCGTTTGATTATTATTTTACTCAATAGATTTAAGCGTGCACAAACAAACAAACAAACAATGAAGAGACGGGCGAAATTACACTAAAGCCCATGCCGGGAAACTGCCCTGACCCGTGGTTTGGTAGAATGTCTCTCTAAAAACTACACTACCCGGGCGGTTCATTGTTAATTGTTAATAAGAGAAATTCAAACTGCATTTCTAAATTTTATATATGTATCTGTATCTCCATCTCTCTATCTCTCTGTATATAAATATATATATGTATGTGTATATGTGTGTGTTTGTGTGTGTGTGTGTGCATGTTTGTATGTCTATCTATATGCATCAGAAATACAAAAAATCCGTAAATACCACATTTACATTCTTCATGTAAAGTATAACACTTGTGAGAAAGATAGTTTTTTTTTTCCAGACAGAACCTACAAACATACTCAAGTAACTTCTATCGGAGCATCTAATGAACGGCGTCAATGTCAATTGCAGGGTTTTACTTCATGTTTATTTTCTCCAGAGTATGATCCAGGAAAAGTGTGATTTTCCTGGATTGCCCGATAGTTGTGATGTTTTCTAAAGTTTCTGCTTTCATTTTGGAAAATTCAGTATGTTCCATAGCTGTCAACTCTTCAGATTTTATCCGAATGTTTTCCACCACAATTTTTAAACAGTTTTACTTTCGATTAGAAATTTGGACTTATTTAACGCTAAAATTGCTAAATAAAGCTCAGTCGTGCTAAACTTGACCCCTGTGACGTTCTTTACAATATTAAAGTTCGACAGAAGTTCGATTTTCTTTTTAGGTATAGTACTTATCCAATCATATTTAAAGATAAACTAATAAAATATAGAAATAAAGAGGTACAATGAAAAAAAGGTGCAATGTTAAGGGAAAAAACCCATAAAATATCTTTATTTAAAAAAGTTAAGCTATTTATTTTTTCCCAAAAATCTTTTTAAAAAAATATATATGTAAACATGGAATTAATTTATTCAGCATTTTTCTTTAAGACCAATACTTTGGACGTTTTGAATATATTTATACATTATGTGACATAGAAGTTATTATTTTCCTAACAGTATTTTCTTTTAAATAATAAAAATACTACGTACAATTAATTGTTCGCAAACATTTTACTAATTTTTAATTACAATGCAGGGTTTATTATTATCTTTTTAGAAATATGAAAAATTAAACATCACGTCAAAATTATTCAGGTTAAAATTTGAAATTAAAGTGCTGACAAAGTTGACAGGATCTGCGATGCATTAAGATGCTTTTCCCGCGAAAACAAATTCTTCTCGCATTATAAACTTATAATTAATTTGTGAAAGATACATTAAAATTCAGAAAACTTTCTCTTCATCAGTTTATTGTGGTATTCTTAAAAAGTAGTAAACACATGTTGCTAGTGAAATTAATGCATACATTATTTTTAATTATTTAAGGATGAGAGTTTTAGAGTAAAATATTTCTATAATTAATTTTAAATCTATGCTTTCCAGTGTTTTTGTAATATGAGGAAAATAAGAAGTTTATTAAATGCTATGTTAACTTTATATTACCAGAGGAAAATTTAAATATTGAACATAAATTTGAAATGCATATTTCTTATCTATGTTACTGTGTGAGAAAATTTGTTTTTTAAAAGATGTAACCTGCTCTATAGTTTTTATGAAACAATATTACTCAACTGAAATGATGATTCTTATGTCGACATTAAAAATTTGATGCCTTCAATAATTTTATTTTTTCTAAACATTCTCTTGCTGTTTCCATTTTCTTCAATCAAATTATTTTAATGGTAAGTCTGTGTGCTAAGCTTTCTTTATTCTTTTGTATTAAACTCCTGTAGAACAATAACTGTGAACAATCGTATAAAAATTTAATCTTGTGTTTCCAAAATGCTTTTTATAATGCCTGTATGTTAAAGGTCTTATTTTAAAAGCTTTTTATGCAATAGTAGAACGTATAAATAATAAAATGTTTAAAATACTTTGCAAGTATATGAGCTCATTTACTTTTTAATACTGTTTAACTTTGTGAATATATTTTTCTCATTCTGCAGCCTGAAAAAGTTTCCCGTTCATCTGCAATCTGACTATTTCACGTATGAAGAAACTCCTACCAGCAATTTACAAAACTTCAAGAGATTTATTCCTCATCTATGTGTTTTAGGTACTTTCAGAGATCAACAGACATTCCCCTACTGAAATGCAGCCTATATTTTCATCGCACAATGACTAATCAATTATAATAATTTTAGTCAACTAAACCGTCAACAAATTCAGTCAACAATTCCGTCAACAAATTCAGTCTAAAACTGTTTAACTTTGTGAATATATTTTTCTCATTATGCAGCCTCAAAAAGTTTCCCTTTCACCTGAAATCCGACTATTTCAGATATGAAGAAACTCCCACCAGCAATTTACAAAACTTCAAGAGATTTATTCCTCATCTATGTGTTTTAGGTACTTTCAGAGATCAACAGACATTCCCCTACTGAAATGCAGCCTATATTTTCATGACACAATGACTAATCAATTATAATAATTTTAGTCAACTAAACCGTCAACAAATTCAGTCAACAATTCCGTCAACAAATTCAGTCTAAAACTGTTTAACTTTGTGAATATATTTTTCTCATTCTGCAGCCTCAAAAAGTTTCCCTTTCACCTGCAATCCGACTATTTCAGATATGAAGAAACTCCCACCAGCAATTTGCAAAACTTCAAGAGGTTTATTCCTCATCTATGTGTTTTAGGTTCTTTTGGAGATCAACAGACATTCCCCTACTGAAATGCAGCCTATATTTTCATCGGGCAGTGACTAATCAATTATAATAATTTCAGTCACTAGATGGTAAATGGAATCTTACTGAGCTGAGCCTTTTATTTCATCAACCTCAAATTTTTTATTCGCCGCTTAATTTTCAAATATCTAGCTTCCTAAAAATTCATTTTTAATGAAATGAATCAGATACTAACGTATGAGACGTCCATATAGTGGATAATAACATTCAACTTACAATATAGCATGGATACTGAAATGTGATGATGAGGTTATTTCAAGTAATGCTGATCAAATTTAACCAAAAATATATATTCCTCTTGAAGTAACTTTTATTGTCACTGCTATTCCTTTCATATACGCACATCTGGAAATAATTATGTTAGAGTAGAAGAATAGTAGTACAGAGCTGCCAAGTCCCCGGCTTTTTTCCGGAGATTTCCCACCACTAATTTTTACTTACAAATTCATGCTTAAAATAAGTCTAAATATTTAATGTAAAATAAATCTGTCTAAAAATTGTGGTGGGAAATCTCCAAGAAAAAGCCGGAGACTTGGCAGCTCTGGTAGTAATCACAGCAGAATTAAGATAGGTAATTTTACTCTAAGAATATAATTGAACTGTCGGTTATAATTATTTCATGCTTTCTAGCCTATATGGTTGCAAGTTAACTTACATCCTAAGTAGTAAAAATCATTTATTTAATTTAAGTTAAAAACTATCATTAGAACTTTGGATAGGAACTTTAAATAAAATATAATATTATTTGAATTAAAATTACCAAATCTTTAGTGGTAGAGCATCATAAATTGATTATTAACTATGGTTTGCATTATTTTATAATAAGAAATGCATTTTATAGTATAAGCTTTTTATTTTAGTAAGCTTCATATTGGCTTGCATTTTTGTGATTAATGCTTTATTGGTATTAAACAAAAGCTTAGGTATTATAAAAATTTAAAAAATCCTGTAAAACGTACTGCAATATGATATCATTCTCTAATAGCGAAAAAGCAAACCATCATTAGTAATTATCATTTAGCAATATGCTTATTATTTATCACATGATTTAATAAATAGTTCTGGATCAGATCTTACAGCTTTGAAAAATGATTCATTTATGCAAATGCACGCCAGTTAGAGAAATTTAGTATGAAAATCAGAGAGAAAATTAACGTCGCAAATAAGTGAAAAAAGATTCATTTATCATTTAAACATAATTACGTTCCTAAAATAGATGAGAAGAATTTCCTTTCATAATGCAGACACTTTCTTCAACTTCTGAAGAAATATTTGTCCATTATGTGATAGATTTCTGAAAGTACTCAGCGATTTAAAGCATATCCTGAATAGACGGTCAAATTACTTTTTTCCATTATAAAAATGCATTTACTTAATCTGCTGCGGTTGGGAGAAAAAGGGAAAAATTCATGATAAATGAAAAATGTCGTTTTATTAAAAAATGGATTCCTATTATTGCAGTAACCTTTTAACATTTCTTAATTTAATTATGTTAATAGGAGAAAATATCTAAGTTCACGAGTCACATTGGAAACAAGAAATTAAAAGCAAAATAACTTTAAAATTTGCGCATTAGGGCCTTATTTTCATACTGGCCAAATGGCGAATGGATACAGAAAATGGCTTGACTACTTAATGGCTTGAAGTGTCCGTTATTGATAATTTAGAAATGTCCGTTTCTTAGAGAACTTCCACTGTCTTAGGTCTAATGAAACATTAGTCTCTATAGATAGATATACATAGCAGCCAACTACTCGGGAATGTAATTAATTACTTTTTGTAAGCAGCAATTCTAAAACAAAAGTTTTTGTGCTAAGACAGCAAAATTGCAGAGTTTGCTGGAGAGTGCGGTTATTATGTTGAAGAAATATTTAAAACATATTCTGTTTAGGAAGTCAGTGGTTAATTATGTTCCGAAGTTGTCCGCAGCTATGGATATATTAGTGGAAAGCTGATTCATCAAAATATTTTTTACTTTCATACGTAGTGCATAGAAGGCGAGAAAACCTATGCACTCAATGTATTTCAATTTTCATGTCTTTGTTTTATTTAAGAGATGTTGTATTTGAATTTATCAATTAAAATTATTTATAAATATACCTGTTAACCTGTAGAAGTTAACATGTTAGTTACACTTATCTACCTGTAAAAAAAGTATTTTAACCCTTTGATATCTTTAAATAGAATAAGTGTTGCTTTATGCTGAATGTGGGGCACTATTGCTGGTATCCACACAGTTGCAAACTGCTCCAAAATATCATTTTCACATGGTTCAAACAGCAATTTTTGGCTTAAATTGTAGCAAAATTTCAGACTTAAGCATGCGGCTAGTTGACGTTTCGAAAAAATATTCTAAGCGAGCTGCTGTTTACAAAAAGTGGTTGATTATATTCCGGAGCAAATGGTAACTCTGCATCCTAATAGTAATTTCCTTGCTTGTTAAGTTCATAGCTGCTAACTCTTCCAATTTTATCCGATTGATCTCCACCACGTGTTTAAACAGGTTCGTTTTACTTAAAAATTTTGGACACATTTTAAGATTAATGTAAGAAGTAAAAAATGGTCTAAGAATATCTTCCAAAACTTTGGAAGAGTGGGCAGCTATGTAAACTTACTATTAACTTTTATCAAAAAGTCCCTAGATATTTTTAAATTCATAAAGTAGTAGGGGGGGGCGTAGGCTTACGGTTGGCATCTCTAGGTCATGGAAGGTTTTTTTTTTTTTTTTTAACGAAATGAAAGCACAATATACTACCAATATGTATACCTGATGTACTCAAGTTCAAGAAAGCATACCCAATAACCACAGAAATCTACACTTCCAGTTTAAGGGAATGCAATGGTTTCTGTTTATACTCTCATGAATTTGACATTGGTCGGATAGAACAGTTATGACTATTAAAGTCTTCATGAAGCGAGGAAGGAGCTTAAATCCGTCGAGACGATGTTAAAGACGCAGGTCTGATTCTGGTTGATTTTTGAGAGAGTCTATCAGGAAATGTTTCTCCCTCTTCTCTCCCTCCCCTACCGTTGAAAATTCGTGGCACGACTGCAGACTATATAGGTAGAGATATAGGATTTCATGAAGAATATTGCGTACTAAGTATGGCTGCAAACCCAAGAGTCTGGCAGCTTGACGAGCACTGGTGGCCTCAAAAGCTGATTCAGATTTCTAACTGCTTTAGCTTTATTCCCAGAACGAACAACTTTATTCACCAAAAACTTTAGACTTCAATTAATCCAAGAACGTGTGTCAAATTCATGGGTGAGCTATTTTACCCATGACTTTAACCCGCGTATTCGGATTAATACGCACGTAAAATGTTTGGTGAATACGGTAGTTAGACATTCATTTCCGTTGCAATACCCGTCGAACGTACTTCCCTTTTAAATATGGTCGTCCGACCGATACACATACACGATCTTCCAGCTTTCCAGTTTCTTCGAACTGTGCAACAAGATTTATGAGGCATGTCGGCTGCTAAAGGCCCCTTTCCACTCTTACTAGTCTTATAATTTCAGAATTTATGAAAATAATAGACACTGGCTCCCGGTTCCCGTAGATTGACTTCGCCAACAAAGCTTTATCCTTAGTACTGAACATTCTTGTTCTCATACACGATTTACAAATGGCATTGGAGCTGGTAGTAGATGAGACGCAGAAATTTTTATAACGCCTCATTTGCACTTTTCCACCTAATCCCCCGTAGCAGTAGCACCTATCGGCTGTTTTTTCTTTTTGAAAAAAATTTGATTGTGACTACGTTGTTAATCCTGCAAACCGTTTTTTATTTCAGTTAGTTTAAATTTTTCTAATGAATTTTAAAATTTTCTAAGGATTTTCACCATTCTGTATATTTATTGTCACATAACTCAAGAAAAGTGGGCTGTTTGACGATAATTTTGTTTTTTAGATTCTTAAGAAAATGATTTAATGTTATTACGCAAGATGCCCACAAAATAATACCAAAGTTGCCAACTGATACGGAACATCATTAACCACATTTTTAAACCGTAACCGCACCTTTTTGGTTTACATTATATTAAAATATCGGGGTCACACATTAAAGCTGATCTCGACAAATTATCTAAAAGAAATTACATCTTTCCAAAAAGTAGTTAATGATATTTCGGAGCAGCTGGTAACTCTGATCACTACCACAAATTCGAAGAGCTCCAAATTTTTTCGCCAAATTAAATTAAAAATGGGATTTTTATTGTAAGGAATTTTAAATCTTGCCGTTTCATGATTTAAAATTCCATACGTAATGCCGTTGGATGCATATGGCATGCCGTTGAAATTCCCAAAGTTGCTACATTATACACCAAAAATTGCTGTTTACTAAATGTGATTCATTTTATTACGGAGCAGTTGGCAACTCTGTTGAAGATATAGTTTAATGGGAAGGTGTCTTCGAGGAAAGAACTTGTGCAAAAAAAAAAAGCTGTTCGTTGCTCCGCTTAACCATTTATCTACGAATTAAGAACTGGTAACTTGAAACTGTTTATTTTCTCTCGTTTTAGTTACAATGAATGATCAATACTGATTCACGCAATATAAAAGAAAATTGATAAAATAATAATAAACACTACCTATATAAATGATGACTGTTTCATAAGCAACTAATAAATCTTTTTCAAATACGCTCAGCATAAACAAAACTAAGGAAGTCAAGTAATGCTCTGAATGACAAATATTTGGGAAATCCAATCTTTTTATCATAAAACTGAAGTCTGAAAATTCTCTAGTGCTCATTTTTTTTCGTTGACTTGAAATGATTAAAATGTCAGTAGAAAGCTATCCTTTTAAAATAATCTTACTTTAATAGAGCATGCAGTCATGATGCAAGATGATTATATGGAGTATTTAGCAGTGACCTTTCAAGGAAATGGTTACAATTATTAAAGAACATCTTTTAAACTTTTAGTTTTTCACAAACTGTTGGTCACCGTTAATAGATAAAGGTTTGAACAAAACGAAAAATGACGAAAATTCCTTTTTCATACTATCACCAGAATGCCATATTAAAATTCTTTCTGAATCTATAAAATTATGACATACAATAAACGATGTGGCTATATTTAATTAAACTTTGAGTCAATTTACACGAGTCAAATTCTATTTAAAAGGTAGAATCCTATTGCGTGACAACTTTGGGCGAAGATTCATTTAACTGAATTTTTGAGCTGATAAAAACAAGAAAAGTAAACACAACAGGTTTAAGTGATTAATTTGTTAAGCTTGCTTGTCTCTGATAATTGTCTAAATCAATCTTGCCAAAATAAGTTTTGGAGCTTCACCGTCTGTACAGAATTTAACAGTAATCTATTATTCTTCATTGTGAGTCTATTAATATTCTTGTACCGTACTGCAAACGGGCAGTTTCTTTTTTGCATGGATCTTTTCCAAAAACAATTACGTGTATATCTGAAATGCCTGATTATGTGTAGCATCTTTATCCAGCTTTAGGAAAATTCTAAAAAGCAAAAGAGGATATTTGATAATGATTTATATATGAATTATAGTTTAGTCTCTTTTAAAATTAGATTTTCTTGATTTGGCGTACTGTAGTTTATACTTTGCAGAATGATTTTTTTTTACCTCAAATAGGAAGCTTAATTTAATAGAAAACTTGAAACGTAGCACTGTTCATAGCATGCTGTTGTCTACTCACCTAAACTTACTGCCAATACCGCTTCAAGTTGGACATGTCGTTAAATGAGACTCCATGAGAATGTCATAAACTAAACCACTTTTCAAAAGGCGATATCATGCCATCAGATTTGTTTTTTACTTACTTATTTTTTAAACCTTATTTGGGTTACAAGCTAATAACGTTCTAACATCCCAGAGCAACTGAGATGAAACAGAATTTTACAGCTAAAGATTTTCTTTTTTTATTTGTATTAAAGGGTACATTACGACTGCGACAACCTAATTTACAATTCGTACCATTGCAATGCAATTTTTTTACTGCAAATTCCAAACTCAAGTAACGACACTGACGAATTACATTTATCTTCGTTTACAGCGTAATGGGAAAACAAACTGATACAATTCCTCCAAGAACATGAGCAGTTCGTTAAAACCAACACCTCCTAGATATAGAAAGTCTTACAACTGCTACGTCAGTAATCTTACGCGTCATCACTATGCCTTCGAAAACGACGTCATTACAGTTTTATTCTCAATAAGTAAAACTATTTAAATTTTTTGTAAATTTAGTCACGCATAACAACTTTTTCATGATTTGAGATGAACATTTAATTTTGCGATAAAGGTTAAGTTTTTAACTGCAACTAACTATGGAATGTGATAAGGAAAGAGATCATAATGAATAGTTTTGCATAACAAAGGTATTTTAACTTTTATCTTTAACTTGAGCTATTTTCTTTATTATTAGAGGAGGGGGTGCAAATATGGAAAAATGAGGGTAATGTGGAAACATAACGTATTTACACTGCAGAGAGCTTCACCCTAGCGGCGATCGCCGTAAACAGTCACTTTTGTCCTTTTTCGTCAGGGCACAACGCTAGGAATCAGTCGACCATTTTTGTTAATTGTGATGCGTGGATTTTTGTTTACACTATTCTGTGAAATTTTCGAAGATAAGTTTGTAATATTATTTAGTCTAACGTATCATACATGTAGTGTTATACATATCTGAGTATTGTGAAAGGGAGTTATTGGGAAGGTATTGATGGATTTTAATAAATCAGAAGCTAACGTTTTTTTATACTTAAGTCGTAAAATCGAGTTTGGCTAAAGTGCGAGTAACTTGGATACATAAGGATGAGGACAATGTGGAAGAGTTTCCCTACTGTCCTAACATCGGTTGCATTGTTTTACTACTATTAAAAATATTAAACACTATTCTAATTTATTGAGGATAAAATATATTTGAATCATAAAATTATATTTTTTAAAGGCATTTAATCAACTCACTCGGCATGTATGTATGTATGTGGGTATATGGATACGTTTTTTAAAATCTTATAACCAATTTTTCGCTAACATCCCGAACTTCATCTGAGCTAAAATTCTGCATACTAATGTATCTTCGATGACATTACAAGAATATCCACGTTTGGAAACGTTCGATCAATTTCTTCCCCCCACTTTTTATTCAAAAATCGTTTTCGATATTAACGATTATGGGGAATATGAATATAAGGAATAAATTAAAATTTAGAAAAAAAGGTCTCATTTACGTAATAAAAACCTTTCTCTTAAAAAGCTTTTTTTAACTTAGCTTATTTACTTTTCATATCCATATATGACCTAACTTATGTACCATATATGACCTAACTTATGGATATATTATATATGACCATAAGTTACTTCTTGCTTACCCATGATTATGGGTAAGCAAGAAGAGGTAATTTGGCCTTCCTTCCCAAAAAAATTTGATGATATATATAAATAAATTTAATTCAATAATTTCTCATCTCAATGTACACGTATACATACCATACTAACTCTTTTACGTGTTTCAGATTTAGATGCCTTGGAAGCACATCATGCCGAATTCACAGCCACGTTTGAAGAAGTGGGATGCCGAAAATTTGATTAAAGCTATTACAGGGAAAACAAGATGGGTTTGAGAAGTTGTGTAAAAGAGTTTGAAGTGCCGCAGACGAAACTTCAGCGTTTTGTTAGGAGCAGTTTGTCAGCTCAAGTATGTGTTAGTTTGAAAGTAGGGCGTAAACCTAATCTACCTGCTGAAATGGAACAACAGTTAGTGGAGTTTTTAGTTGAAATGAATAATCGCTTTTATGGACGTACTAGATTAGATATAAAAAGGTTGGCTTATCAAGTAGCTTAAAGGAATAATATCCAACATCGTTTTGCCTCAAATGCAGCTGGCAGGGCTTGGTTTGACCTTTTTATGAGGCGACATAAAACTAATATCACTATTCACAAGTCTATAAGGACCTCATTTTCGCGTGCCAATGGGTTCAACGAGGGAGCTATAGACAAGATCTTTTACATGTTGGAAGCCGAGTACGACAAGCACAATTTCACAGCCGATGGTGTGTACGACGTAGACGAGACCGGGCTCACCGTAGTACAGAGCAAGGTACCTCATGTAGTGGATCTTAAAGGCACCTGTCAAGTGGGGGCAATCACATCAGCAGAGCGCGGCTCCTTGCTTAGTGCGATGTGCTGCATGAGAGCTGGTACAACCTTTGTTCCACCGATGATGATATTTCCCAGGAAGAATTGGACTGACATTCTAATGAAAGGAGCATCACCAGGAGCGATAGGAAGATGCCATCCTTCTGGTTAGTCTCATTGGATTCAAACAGAGCTTTTCACTGAATGGTTTGAACCTTTCAGTGAACTACTTCAGTTCCACCTATTAGGCGCAATAGCCACGCAAGAAACCTTCATGTGATCGAACGTGCAAGGACAAACCAAGTTATAATTGTGAGCATCCCACCTCACACCTAGCACAAGAAGACTCACCACTTGATAAAACATTCATGGGCACTCTAAAGACTTACTACAGCGAGTATGTCCGCCAATAGCTGCGGCATAACAACCGACCATTGGGGCCATACGACATAGCCGAGTTGTTTGGGAAATCTTACTTAAAATGTTAGACAGCTTTTATCGCTGCCAAAGGATTTTCCGAGACTGGAGTGATGCCTATTTCCCTCCCTCGGCTCCTGCAACTAGAGAAGGGCCATGCGAGAATCTCGCCTTGCCTCGCACCTCTTCAGTGGATCCCAGCTTTCTGAGCCCCTCTTCAGTGAATCTCAGCGTTCCGAGCACCTCATTAAAAGTTTGTGTATCACCATATGAAATAATGTCACTACCCTGTTTGAAGAAGACTTCGAATAGAGGTCGTAAGCCGAGATCTTGCGCTGATTTCACATCGTCTCCGTACAAAAAACAGCTTGACGAATCCGTATGTAAGCGTAAGATTGGTCCTCAACAGAAGCCGCTTGAAGCCGGTAAGAAAAATAGAAAAATGTCCAAAGCTCCTCCTCCAGTTAAAGAAAAGGAAAAACGCCTGCAGTTCAAAACGAAGTCAGGTACTGAAGAGTCCAACAAATCCTCATCTTCAGGAGAATCCAATCTAGATCTTCCAGTTGATGTAAAAGAGCCCGCCGATAAGTACGCCCTGTGCATATTTTTTTGGGAATCCATTTTCGAAAGATACCCGTGGTGAACTATGGATTCAATGTCAATTATATAAGGAATGGAGTCACTCTGAGTGTGCCGGGGCAAAAAAAGACATTTATATTTGTGATTTCTGCAAGTAGGACTTACCTGCATAACACCTTTGTCTTTTGACAACAAAACCTTGAACGGATTTTTTTTTTATTATAAAACTTTCAGTTTTGTAACTTTTAATATTTTGTTGCATTTGTTTCATTTATATATAATGCTTTCTGTGAATAAAAAAGGCTACATTCCAAACATCTTGTGTTTTTACACATTGATTTACTGTGTATTGTATGGTGTTTAAAGCACCGTACTACGATTTCGGGTTCAACTCCCGGCGGTCGGTGTTCGATCCCCGACTGGGCGTGGTTGTCGTGTGTCCGTCCTTTCATAGGGGGCGACGTTGGTCCATCTACTAGGTGCCCCCATAATAAAGTGGCCAACAATTCCGGCCCGTTGTGGCAAATGTCCTACAAGGCAGTGGAGGCTATTGAAAAAAAAAAAACATTGGCTTACTGTAATTTTGGGATGTTTCCACATTACCCTCACTTTTTGAAAAAGCGAAATATTGCTAGTACATGTGCAAAATATTTTATTTTTTAAGTACATGGTTTTTGCACATGCCACTGAAATTACAAATATGAGCAAAGGGATGGAACTTATTTGAATAATACATGCAGCAAGGGAGTTGATGATTGAGTCAAAATTATAAACAATATAATTGGCTCAAAATTACATATAGTAATAAAATAAATGCACGATAATCAACAGAGATGACAGTGCCGATATCACACGGAATTTCAATAAGACCCTACTCATATTTCTACACAATCCAAAATTAACTAAGTGCAAATTGAATTTAGCATACTTTTGACAGAAACCAATATACTTTTTAGGGAAAAATTCTTCTCAGAATAAAAGAATGATCCTTCTATTTCTTGCGATATACTGAGAATTAAAAGACAGACTAGTGAATTATTTTACATACGTACAAACAACCTCTCCTAAAGCCAAAAGAAAATTCTGGAAACCAGAAGTTCAAACAAGCTGCTTAAAACTTAAAGAGTACTCCTAGGTAAGATTTCTGCATAATTAAAGCGTCAAGAAATCTGACCCTTAACCTTGTGATCGGGTCAGAGTCTGTTTATATGAGAGTCAAGAATTTAAATCTTGTACTGGAATGTGGCAATTTGTCAACATCCGGTAAATTGTACGCTTGAGATGTACATGCTGGTAAAGTTGATTTTATGAATAAATGAAACCATGGCGCAAATGATAAACGACAACTTTATGATCCTTCTGCACGCATGAAAAGTGCTCTTGAGTGTTAATTAAACTTATGAATTCTGGTACAGAAACATGTGTTTCAAAAAAAGTAACATAACATAAGTTAAGGCATACATGTATTTGTTTTATAATGTTTACAATTAGCTCTATTTTTTCTTTAGAAAGTGAACGTCGATTACAGTGTAATTTCTAGGATTTATTCTGCTTTTATATTAATTCTGCACATTTTTCCGTATAAATAATTCATATATATTGTGTGTGTGTTATGATTTAGAGAAATGTCGGGAGCAGGATCATACCGACATTCTATAACACGTTTTATTCTAGAATAAGATAATTAGAGGGGGATCACAAAAAATCATCCTGGTATATAAATCTCTAGCGGCCGTTCCATTTAACCAATCGAGATGAGATTTCGGATATATTTATCCAAAAGTATGACCCCGGAATTCTGTGAACGGCAGCAAAGTGGCGCTAGCCGTTACGGTTATATGTACAGAATCTCGAACTTTTGGAATGTCAACGCCCACTTTTATTCGTTACAAAATGATCGGTTGAAGCGAAAACCCCAAAGGGACGAAAACACTAAAGAAAGTTGGAACACTACATGTATCACAAAAAAACAACTATTTAACCTTTGCTGAAAGATAGCTTTATTCGGCATGTGCTTGCTCCTGACTGAAGAACCAACATTCTCACATCCTGCTTTTTATCGCTATTTTAACGTTGATTAGCTACGTTGAATAGCTATCGAGCGTCGGACCGTGCTTGCCGTCTGGCCTCTGCCATATGCAAATTTGTAGCGTGTGCTCCTATCGTATTTTTACTGACCATTCACAGAGTGTTCGTTATAAGTGCATAACGCATCCGTTTTTGTGATACACGTCCGTTCCAAGTCTCATTAGGGTTTTTGCACGTGCTGAGAATTTTACAAAAAAAAGTAGGTATTTCCATTCGAAAATTTCGAACTTTTTTACCTATAACTGTATTCGTGGTCGCCAGTTTGTTGCCGCTCACAGAATTCCGCGCTCATACCTTTGAACAACTATACCCGAAGTCACATCTTGATCGGTTGAACGGAACGGTCGCTAGAGGTCTGTGATTCAAAACCGCGTGATTCAAAATAGAAGTTAAAGTGATTATCTTTTAAACCGTAAGTGATCGAAGCTTACTTACAAAGAGAAAAATTCTTCAAATAAAGAGTAGCTTTCACATGTGGCAATTTTGAAATTCCTTCACTAGAAGCGAGGAGTATTTAGTGGTAGACCCCTGTCTAAAAGATGAAATTATCGATAATTCCATCAAGCAGTACCCATTAGTTCATGTTTAACTGTACTTGTTGATTTCACGAATTTGGATGAGTTTAATTGCGATTTTTAATCATTTAACTTTTATCAACTCATTCTTGGTCCCCGAAAGAAAATACTTTTCCTTCCGAAAGCGGTCGCCAACACATCAGGTAAAGTGATGTAAGTCGTTATTTTTTAACACTGAATATCTCGCTAAATATTTCACTTAGAGACAAGGGATATTTTTTTATTTACCTCCTTAGACAGAGCAGCATTTTCCCAAATATAAGTGATAGGAAACGGGGGACTGTATGAAAATTAAATTTCGCATATAGATATTTATACAGCCCCTAGTAAAAAAATTGTTTTTCGTGAAAGTTACCCTTCTGTTGACGAATTTTTTAATTGAAAGTTTGTTTCGATCACTTACTGTTTAAAAGATAATTGTTTTAACATCTATTTTGAATCACCCGGCATATAGGGATAGTTTTTTATGACTACCCTGTATATACAATATATACAGTGGCATGGTTTTACATATCAGGTGATCTGTTGAGAAACCGTACCTTTTACAGACAGTGAAATTAAATACTGGGGAAGGACTTGAGGTTGTTAGTGAAGACAGCAAATCAATTTAATTCAAAGACTTACTTAATGTATGAAGTGTTTCCTCAACCTGTGTCCTGTGGAAACAAACAAACAAAAAAAATGAGGAAATATTTTTACAACTGCTGAAAAGACAGGGGTTGTATTTTGTAGGAAAATGGGTACTGCATAACCGAGACTAAAATCTAGATTTTAGTACCATAATTACTGATAATGAACTTAGTTGAAGGAGAAATGTTGAATGTGACGTATATTGTATATACCGGGTGATTCAAAATAGATGTTAAAGCCGTTATTTTTTCATTACTGCCAAAAATTCCCGAATATTGACCACCTTTTGGAAACAGTATGTTTTTTCAAGTATTTTATTCAAAACAGTAACCACGCCCTTCAGCAAACTCAGAAATTTTGCAATACTCTGACAAAAAACTGTTATGTTAGAAATACTGTTTACAAAGCGTGGTTATTTATATTTCGTAATTGTGTTGGAATATATGTCTTACATACTTTACGTGATCGAAAAATACTTTCAGCAAAGTTTTTCAAAAAGGAGTAGCTTTCATGTCAATTTTTTTTAGTACGGGCTGTATACATATTGAAATACAGAATAAAATTTTCATATGGTATCTCATTTAATATTATTGTTGAAAACGTTTCTCTGTGTCTAAGTAAATTAAAACTGTCCTATGCCTTCGAAGGACATATCGTTGAAAACTGTGAATGGAAGTGCAAATCACAGAATTTCACTAATTCAGGAATTCAAACTTGGGCTAACAATTCAAGAGTAACAGAAACAGCGTCTGCTGCAGGTTGTGGAAAAGCGCCGGCGTGAATTCATAGAACCGCAGAAACCGGCACATATAGAAAGTGTAACTGTCACAAGGACTACTGAAAACGGAGTTGACGGTAACAAAACGTTTTGAAATGAACTTACTAACTCTCACGTTTGTGACAGTTAATAACTGGTTTTCATACGTTTTGTCATGTAAATAAATTACCCTTAATCAATGTAATAAATTTTAAATACTTTGAAGAAATCGTAAATAATTTTATATCATAAAAATAATAGATAATCGCAACGCAGCCCCCCCCCAAAAAAATACATTTTTGATGGTTAAAAGTTTGAAATGTTTAACTTCGCATTCTTGGGCAACCTAACATAGAATGTACGAATTTTACTAAAACGCAAATCGGTGAGGAAATATAAAACGTATATTCATAGAAAAGCACAAAATAAATTTTACATACTCATAAAAGAATATTTTATCCCCCCCCTAAAAAAATATATTCTTAACGAATGAAGAAAAGGGTTATATTTCGAGATATTCTTTATCTGTCTTGTAAATGAATCATCGTACGTGAGCGCAATATTAGAAAAGATTGATTCGCAAGTTGTTCTTTGTAATTTCTAAGCAAATATAGAACTGAAAAAAAATTGTGTAGGAGATTGAGTAATGAAATACGATCATCAATTTTCACTCTTTAAAGCTGTTAAAATACGTACGCCTGGCTGAATATTCCATTTAAGTGGCCTAGAAGGTTAAGTGAAATTATAGGTACTTACGTGTCTCACTGATTTGACTGGACAGTCGCTGTACCTGTGTACCTGTGTCACTGTACCTGATTTCAACGTACAATTTATTTATCTTAGTGTGCTGTGTCTGTGCGTTTTAAGATATAGCTCTCTCTCTCACTCTCTCTCTCTGATCTTATTTTATTCCCCTTTTAATATGAAATTTATAAATATACTTTTTTAGCATTATTATGTTACTATTTTAAGATAATATTCTTTGAAATTTATTAAAAAACAGAGTATCGGCGCAGAAGTCATACATATTTACCACGATGTTCTGTTTAACGAAATTAAAGTCCTAAAAAAATGGTGAAAGCTTTTAATGTGCTTTCATAAATTTATTAATTCAAGACCTATTACAAAGTATTGTTCTAATAATTTTTTTACAAAGCATAAACTATAAAAATAGACACTCTCACAACTATCTCAAATCTCCTAGAAACAAGAGAAATTCGTGAATTTCTACAGTAACTGTCTAATCAACAGAATAAAATATGCATGAGAAATAAATAGTTTTGCTTCAGGCGTGCGTGTAAGTATAAGTTTACTTATATTGCGTTAAAGTTCTCTGGCATTTCCCATTTCAGTCTGCAAACTTGAATATTTTTTTTCTTTTAACGTTTTATGTTTTATATATTCATTTATATTGCTTTACGAAGTAGTAATGTTCGGAATGCATCTTTCAAAAAGAATTTAAACATTACCCAATTAGCAGCAATCAACAAGTTCAGGTACAAGTTAATCTGATTTACATTGAAATGCTTCACACATTGTTATCAAATAAATTTTATTTTGAAATAAATAAATTTCCCTCCAAAGTATTTAAAGAACAGAATTCAGAGTACCGCGTTTGAAAGAACGAATTCGCAGTCAAACACAGACATAATTAACCAGGATTACAAAACCTTCCAGAATAAAATCGACTGCCTGTCAACAGAAAATTTTTATCAATATTTATTTTTAAAGGGCAGGTAATGCATTGCACAACGTATGGCAGTAATCTAAGCAACAAATTACTGTTTAAAAGGAGTGGTTACATAGATTCCGGGGCACCAATTAACTCTGTATTTAACGTATGAAGAATTACAAACTGATTACTCTCCATGTTCATAATTCTTATAACTCTTTAAACGTTAAATTTTGTGCTTTGAAATTCCGTATAACATGTCTTAGTATAACAGGGTAGTTCAGTATAACAGGGGACGCATTACCGAGGACATTTTTAAAATTATTTTTTTAATTAAACAACAGTAAGAATATTCCGTTAATCTCGGAATATTTATTGCGGAAAACTATCTATATAAATAAAATTAGACTTTTTTCTGTACATTTCTTGGAATTCAAAAATTTAGGGTGCGATCCTCAAAAAAAAGTTTGTCGTTCTGTGTTCTGTCATTCTGTCCGTTTTTGTTCAAGCATCACGTAAAAACGACTGAAGCGAATGATATGAAATTTTGTGTCATGATAGGTGGTCACTCAACTTAAAACACAGGCGTCTAATTTTTTAAAAATCTTGATTGGATTTTGAGATTTTGTGAAACCCTTTCAAACTGAGCAAATTTGTGTTCGCACATGACGTAATAATTGCAAAGGTGAAAAAATGATATTTGGTAAAATCATAGGTGGTCACTCACCTTAAACTATAAGCATCCAATTTAAAAAAATCGATCAGATTTCGAGATTTAGCGAAAATCTTTAAAAACTGAGTGAATCTTTCTAAACGCATTACATAATAATGACTAAAGCGAATGATATGAAATTTGGTGACATGATAGATGGATGCTCAACATAAACTATAGGTGTCCCATTTTTTAAACATTTTTATTAGATTTTGAGATTTTGTGAAAATTCTCTCAACATACGTTATATTTCTTCAAGCATCACGTAATAACGACTAATACGAATGATACGAAATTTGGTGATATGACAGGTAGTTGCTAATCTTAATTTATAGGCGTTGAATTTTACAAATATTTTGTTTACATTTTGAAATTTTGTAAAAACCGTTTTAAAATGCTTAAATTTTTTTCCATCATCACGAAATAAAGACTGCAGGGAATGAAACGAAATTTGGTGACATGATAGGTTGTCCCTCAACTTAAATTCTAGGCTTCCAATTTTTCAAAAATATTGATGAGATTTTGCGAAAATCATTTCAATATTCTTAAATATTCGTTCGCGCATCACATAATTACGACTAAAGCGAATGAAATGATATTACTTAGTAACTCTCTAACCTGTAATATTTTAATAATACATAAAAATTACAACTTCGCTTTCTTTACTTTGGCAACATACTACATCCATTCTGTGTACTCCTACAATGCTGACGAAAGTTCTTGCTTTTTGGAAGTTTGTATTCAGTACTAACCCGTCAACGACGGGTACTTCAGCTAGTATTATATAAAAACGTACCTCTCAAACTACAGAAGATTCATTTCATCATTTGAGATATACTCTGGCCTTGAAGACAGATTAATACATTATTTTGCCTGCAGAAAATTTTTAAAAATTTTAGGAGTTTAAAAAATAATTCTAGCAACCATAATTTTACACGTGTTATTTTTATAGATAAACAAATAAAAAGTAAATTGATAAAAATAAATCTTCGCCCGTATGTGAACGAAAGTTTCAGTTTGCATTAAGCATATCAAGTAAGTCCTATCACAAGGTTAGGTCGTATCGATTTGAAAGAAGTTTGGTGAGCAACAACAGTTGCTGTTGAAATATGCAGATCAATGGTGGCACGTTACTCTTAAGCGACATGTATCACTGTCCCTGCGAAATGCTTGAGTGGAAATTTTAGTCACAACCCTTGATACCTAATGTATGGTTTTTATCTTGGTAAAAAGATCTTAAAGCATTCCAATTAACAAATTATAAAAAATGCATTTTAATTAACCCCTTCTTTGGTAGCTTCGTGTTTATGGAGAAAAAACAATATTCTGTTCGGTCTCCATGAGACTGTAATTTCTTAACATTATAACAGAAATCAAAATGCACAGGTATAACTTAATCTGATTTGCATTGAAACGTTGTCCCAGATTTAATAAACAAACTCTATTTTGAAATTCTAGGCTTCCAATATCTACAATCTATAGTCTCACCGAAAAAATTTAAAGAACAGTACTAAGAGTACTGCAATTGAAAAAAAAAAGGAAACTAAAAACATTGATATATTTAACGTATGGACAATTTCAAATTGATTACTCTTTAAACGTTAATTTTTGTGTTAATCGAAGGTTCTGAAAAGCGAAGGTCCAGATTTCTCGCTTAGGAGGGGCTGTAAATCTAACAGTCGGGCAGTTTTCGGAGGTTTTCTTACAGATATAACATGAACACTGAAACATGTTTTGTTGAATTTAACAAAATACTTTTTTGCCAAAACATTTTTTTTTTATTTTTTTTTTTATTTTTTGCATAGCTTTCAAATTCTACGGAATATAATTAACCACTTATTTTAAACAATAACTTTCGGCACAAAATATAGCAAAAAAATTGCAGCAAGCGTGACAGCTGAATACTGTTTTGAACAAATGCTATAAAAATATACTGTTCAAAAAAAGTGTTTAGTTGCATTCAGTAGCAGTTGGCATATATGTTTTAGTCAGAATCAATAGCATTTGAAATATTTGAACAGTCGATGTAGGCATGTGTCTAAGACATGCGCAGGAACTCGGTGACTCAGATTACAGCCCAATACAGTGTAGGGCCAAGGGCGGAATTCTGCCCCGGTGGTTCACGAAACGTCGGTGGTTAGCAGAACCAGTTGTTTGGTTACAGACTACGCTAATAACTCCCAAGGAAAATGGGAGGTCTTTTAGCCAATCACAAGAACCCCTGACGTTCCTCATTCAAACTCCACCTCAAGTCACCTCAGGGAGGGGCTGAGCTAACGACGGCGGAATTTTAACGACGAGGGGAGAATTCAGCTCCAAGTGCAAGTGTTTTGGAAAACACCGTTCAGCGGACACATTTGGATGTGGGACTGCGGATCATACATCCCACTCGTGAGCTTTTGCTTACGTGCCCACTGTAGGCGTATTAGACATTGTCAACTACACCTACAGCTCCCCTCTTGATATGAAATTCATAAATATGGTTTTTTAGCGTTATTATTTTACTATTTTGATATATGCTATTTAAACTTTTATGAAAAACAGAGTAGTAACGGCGTAGCATTCATACATCTTTAGCACGATTTTGGAAGTAAAAGTGAAGAAACGCTCTGTTAAACGAAGCCGTAAAAAAAAGTTGAAAGGTTGAACACTTTAAGTGGGCTTTCATAAAGTTATTAATTCAAGACCTATGCCAAAGTATTGATCTCATAATTTTTTTATAAAGCATAAACTATAAAAATAGACACTGTCACAACTATCGCAAATTTCCTAGAAACAACAGAAATCCATGGCTTCCTACTGTAAGCATCTAATCAGCAGAATAAAATATGCATGTGAAATATTTTTACTTCAGATGTGGCTGTAACTATAAGTTTACCTGAATTGAGTTAAAGTTGACTGGCATTTTCTGTTTCAGTCTGCATCTTGAGTACTTTTTTTCAATTCTCTTTTAACGTTTTATGTTTAACATATTTGTTTATATTGCTTTACGAAATAGTACTGTTTGGAATGCATCATTCAAAAAGAATTTAAACAAAATATTTTGGTTGGTTACCATGAGACTCATTTCATGATATCACCCAATTAACAAAAATCGTCATGTTAGGGTACAAGTTTATCTTATTTGCATTGAAATGCTTGTCCCAATGTTAACAAATAAATTTTATTTTGAAAGAATTAAAATTCTTCCCAAAGTATTTGAAGGACAGTTTTCAGAGTACCGCGTTTGAAAGAACGTATACGCAGTCAAACACCGAAGTAATAACCCAAGGTTACCAAATCCTCCAGATAATAATTAACTGCCCGCTAACAGAAAATTTCATTCACTACTTTTTTCATTGCAAATCATGTAGCACACGCGATACGGAAGATACGATATAATCTAAGAAAATAATTACTGTTTAAAAGGAGTGGTTAGTTACATTCCCGAACACTAAGATACTTTGTATTTAACATATGAATAATTACAAATTGATTACTCTTCATGCTCATAATTCGAATAACTCTTTAAACGTTAATTTTTGTGCTTTGAATTTCAGTAAAACATCTCTTCGTTTAGGGACACCATGACCCAGTGGATTTTTAAAATTATATTTTTAATTAAACAACAGCCAAGAATGAAAGTTAATTTTGGAATATTTATTGCAGAAAACTACATTATATAAAAACGTACGTCTTAAAATAAAGAATATTCCTTTCATCAGTTGAGATATGCTGTGGCCTTGAAGGCAGATTAATAAATTAGTTTGCGTGCAGAAAATGAAAAAGAAATTCTTGGAGTTTAAAGAATAATTCTAGCAACCATAATTTTAAACACGTTACTTTTATAGTGAAAAAAAATCTTCGCTCGTAGGTCAAAGACTACCTGTGTCGTATGGCGAACGTTTCAAGTAAATCTGACCGTAAGGTTAGGTGGCATCAAATGGAAAGACGTTTGTTAAGATGGTGACAGTTGTTCCTCAAATAGGCAGATCAGAGGTGGCACGTTACTTTTAAACGACACATATCACTGTTCGTAAGAAATGCTTGAGTGGAAATTGTAGTCACTGCATTTGTTACTCAAATATTTGCTTTTTAACTTGGAAAAATACCTTAATTCATTTCGATTAACAAATTAACAAAAATGCATTTTAATTAACCCCTTCTTTGGCTACTTCATTTGTCTGGAGAAAAAACAAAATATTCTCTTCGGTCTCCCTGAGATTGTAATTTCCTGAAATTTTCTTAATAACAGAAATCAAAATGCACAGGTATAAACTAAATCTGATTTACATTCAAATGTTGTCCCAGATTTACTAAACAAACTCTATTTTGAAATTACTATAATTTCTCCGAAAATATTTAAAGAACAGTTCTGAGAGTACTGCAATTGATTAATAAGCAAACTGAAGAATATTGATATATTTAACGTATGGACAATTTCAAATTGATTACTCTTTAAACATTATTTTTTGAATTTCCATGTAACATATCTTCATATGGGCCCACCGTAGTGGAAAGGATAAGACACTAAACAGGGTAAATGTCTGAAATGCGAAGGTCCAGGTTTTTAGCTTGGGAAGGGCTATATCTAATAGTCGGGCAGTTTTCAGAGGTTTTCTACCAGATATAACATAAACACTGTAACGTGTTTTGTGTAATTTAACAAAATTCCTTTGGTTACGCGGTTCCGTAGTTTCAAAGCAAAAGTTTGTTTGATTCAACAAAATTAATTTTACAAAATACTTTCTTGCCAAAACTTCTTTTGCACAGTTTTCAACTCCTACTATTTTGCTTGCAGAAAATAAAAAAAAAGTTCTAGGAGATTAAAAAATAATTCTAGCAACCATAATTTTAAACACGCTATTTCTATGGTGAAAAGAAATTTTCGCGTGTTCGCTGCTAGGTCCTGCACAATTCTTGGGTAACATGTCAAGTAAATCTGGCTGCAAGGTCAGGTCTCATCGATTTGAAGGAAGATTGTTAAGCTGGTGAGCAACAACAGTTGTTGCTGAAATATACAGATCAGCGGTGGCACTTTACATTTAAATGACATATATCACTGTCCCTGAGAAATGGTTGAGTAGAAATTTTAGTCACTACCTTTGTTACTCAAATATTTGCTTTTTATCTTAGAAAAAGGAATTAATGCATTTCTAATTAGCCCCTTCTTTAGCAACTTCATTTTTATGGAAAAAAATAAAGTATTCTGTTCGGTCTCCGTGAGACTGTAATTTTCAGACATTTTCTTTATATCAGAAGACGTCGGAGACTGAACTGCCTAGTAAGAAAAATCGGCATCAAACTGGGCAGAAACAGTTAATAACTCCCGAGGAAAACGGGAGGTTTTCAGCTAGTCACAAGAACACCTTCACGCTCCTCATTAAAACTCCACGACGGCGAAATTTTAACGACGAGGAGAGAATTCAGCTCCAAGTGCAAGTATTTTGGAACATACAGTTATGCGGATACTGGTGAATATGGGACTATGGAGCATACGTCTCACTCGTGAGAATCTGCTTATGTGCCCACTGTAAGCGTTGTTGACATTGTCCATTACGCATACAGTGGGCACGGGAACACCGAGACTGAAAGAAAGATATATGAAAAAGAGTTGCCTGGTCGGATGAAAATAGGTTTCTCCTTCATCCTGTCAGGGTACGCCGTCTTACAGGAGAAATACTGCTCCCCTCTCCCGGCAGCTCAGAACTCAAACACCACTGTGTCCCAATATCTCGACCTTGTGTGATCGCTGCTTAAATATTTGGGACAATATCCCTCCTGTTAACTAACAAGGACACGTGGCATCCATGCCCAGGCGAATTGCAACTGTTATAAAGGACAAAGAAGGCGCAACCCGTTATTGTTTAGGTGGTCATAAATTTTTGGTTTTTCAGTGTAATTTTATAAGCATCAGTTAAAGAATATTTACCGAGGTTAACGTCGCTCAAAAATGTAACTGTAAACGGAAAAAAAATCTCCGAATATTTTCAAGATATGCATCTTCTGGAATATTCCTTTTCCTGTTAGTGTGATTTAAAGAATTAACCAGTTTTTTATTGTTTTTTTTTTCCGAAAAAAAATCTAATTTCATGCATCGCTTTGCTGACTCTTTAAACATTGTAATTTTCTAACGCTCACAAAAAAAAACCATTGTGTGTGCTCAAAAATTATTATCCAGTGTTTTTTAATGCTATTAATCTAAGTTAAAAGAGAGCGATTTATCGGAGAGGTAACATATTGCGTGCCTCAACCACTTTGAAGGGGTTATCACATCAGCCTAAAATCCGAACCACTTTCTAGCGAAAAAACTTTTAGGCTGATTTTCTGCATTGATTGGTGATGCCCGTCGTCAAGATAACGATGGAGAAAATCGGTCAAAAAGTTTTTCGTCAAGGAAGTTGCTTGGATATTAAGCTAGTGTGATAATACCTTAAATTAGAATATCATTTCGATGCTTCTATATTGAATAAGGTTGGTCGTTTTTCACTTTAAAAAAAATCGTAATTGCCTGTTGTTTGAAAAGTCGTGGATTGACATGAAATAAAAATATATTAAGCCCCCCCCCCCGCCGCCAGGCCAATAAAGTTTCACTAAATATGTAAAATTATATTTTTTTAAATTAATTTTTTTATTTTTTTGTGTATCTAATTTTGTAACCGCCTGTAGTGGAAAGAATGAGTGTCTTGAGTAATGTATAACTTCTCAAGGATGTTGTGCATTGGCTATGCATAATGGCTAAATTTTAATGAGAAACCAAACTTTTGATTATAATTTTAGGAAATATTCCACAGTAGTTTCTATTTCAAGTGATGGCTTTTCTATGCCAAAATACAGACGAAGCGCTTTGCCGTTGTAAGCCACTTGGCATGAGAGTTCTTTCCAATTGATTTAGAGGACAATCGTTTTGACGCGTCAATTTAGACATGATGTCGCTTGACAGGTTGCATAAAAATATTTTTGATCAGTAATAAGCCCAACTACATCTCCTGTGGACAGACCAACAACGATTTTTCCAAAATTTACAATCGATAGTTTATTTTAGATGAGTTCAGAATTTTCACTACAGGATCACAATATGTAAAAAGGCCTTTAGTGTTTCCATCTAGATACAGTTCCAAATGAAGTAAAGGTTGTTCCTATACAATGGACATATGAGCAACTGCAAGAGACTTCTTATATGCAATTCAAATAAGCGTATCACGTCAAATTCAACTCTAGTGTTCAGGAATGTTCCATCCGATCCAGTTGCAGTTAAATCCACGTTAAATAACCAATTTGTTTTCAAATAATCTAAAATGCTAGACATCACTTCATTAGCTGTGGCATTTTCTGGTAATGCATGACGAATGAAATTGCTTTCTGGCTCTTGCAATAATACTATATGTCCTTTAATTCCTTTGTGTGAAACGCTCCCTTCTTTAACTATTTATAAGGCTCTGTAATTTCTTCCATCTTAATGTAGTGCCAAGCTATGTATGTAGTGTAAAGCTATCTTACTCTTCACTAAACTATTTTACAAGTCCAGGAGAACTTTATTCCTTTGACTGTCTATTTTATTACATTATTCGATGCTTTCTGCGAAGTACGATATCTATTTGCAATGCATTCCCACCCGTATGGGCCTTCATTGGAATCAGGCCGTTGTTTCCTAGCTAAGCAGGGTGCAATTGAGCCCCTGCCAGATAATATAACTCTTAACAACTCGGAGATATTCTCTATTAGGAAGAACAATTTACAGAAATTCTGAAATTTTCATCTATTCATTATTGGCATTCTTAAGGTACTCTTCCAGAATACAATTAACTGCCCGTTAACACAAAAGTTGTGTCAATATTTTTTAAATGGGAAATCAAGTTGCACACGTAACAGTTACGTGGCAGTTACAATATAATCTAAGAAAATGATTACTGTTTAATAGGAGTGGTTAGTTACATTCCGGAACTCTAAGATACTTTATATTTAACGTATGAAGAATTAGAAATTGATTATTCTCCGTGTTCATAATTCTTATAACTCTTTAAACGTTAATTTTTGCACTTTGAAGTTCAGTATAACGTCTCCATGGCCCAGTGGATTTTTAAATTATTTTTTTAATCAACAGACACGAATAAAAGTTAATCTCGGAATATTTATTGCGGAAATTTATATTATATAAAAAGGTACCTCTGAAAATAAAGAAGATTCCTTTCATCATTTGAGATATACTGTGGCCTTGAAGGTAGAATAACACATTATTTTGCTTGCAGAAAATTAAAATAAAATTCTTGGAGTTAAAAGAATAATTCTAGCAACCATAATTTTAAACACGTTATTTTTATAGTGAAAAATCTTCGTTCGCTATTAAGCGACTTTTACAGGCTGGAACAAAAGGTATCAAGTAAATCTGACCGCAAGGTTAGGTGGCATCAACTAGAAAGGAGTTTTTTAAGCTGGGGATTAGCTGGGGATAGTTGTTGCTCAAATAAGCAGATCAGCGGTAGCACATTACTTTTAAACGTCACATATCACTGTCCGAGAGAAATGCTTGAGTGGAAATTTTAGTCACTACCTTTGTTATTCAAATATTCGCTTTTTATCTTGGAAAAAATTTTCATTCATTTCAATTAACAAAATACCAAAAATGCATTTAATTAACCCCTTTTTTGGCAACTTCATTTATTTTTTTTGGAGAAAATACAAAGAATTCTGTTTGGTCTCCGTGAGACTGTAATTTCCTGACATTTTCTTAATAACAGAAATCAAAATGCACAGTTATAACTTTGTGTGATTTGCACAGGTATAACTATGTATGATTTGCATTGAAATGATGTCCCAGATTTAATAAACAAACTCTATTTTGAAATGACTATAAACTCTCCGAAAATATTTAAAGAACAATACTGAGAGTACTGCAATTGAAAAAAAAGCAAACTGACAAACATTGATATATTTAACGTATGGATAATTTCAAATGGATTATTCTTTAAACGTTATTTTTTGAATTTCTCTATAACATTTATTCGTACGGGCCCAACGTAGTCGAAAGGATAAGGACACTTAAGAGGGTAGATGCCTGAAATGCAAAGGTGCGGGTTACTAGCTTGGGAAGGGCTGTCGATCTAATAGTCGGGAAGATTTGAGAGGTTTTCTACCAGATATAACATGAACACTGTAATGTGTTTTGGGGAATTTAATATAATTCCTTTGGTTACGCGGTTCAATAGTTTCAAAACAAAATTTTGTTTGACTCAACAAAATTCCCAGCAAACACAGCCCTATCGGATAAGTTTTGGGCGACATCGCTCACGCGGTGCCAAAAACGACAAAATTGCGTCCGCCTGGGCGTGTGTCGGACCGAAAGGATGGGGTGGTTCTGGTTCGGTGTCGGCAAAAACGATAACGGCGTCGGCCCAGCCCTATGCCACTGGCGAACCGAAACCATTACGTTTATGGTGTGGTATCGTCAACGACAAAATATCGAAAACCGGCCAGTACCTCATTGTTTTCCAAAATACCCTAATTAGCTCCGTAGTTAGTTCTGGTTAGTCATAGTTTTATGCATCAACCAATGTTTAAATATTTTTAAACGTGTTATTATATGTTTATCAGACCATATACAATTTTTTAAACAAAATATTAGGCTCAACTGGACAATGTTCCTTTTTCTTTTCCAAAAACTTTTTAGAAGTCAAGAAAATTTATAATTTTCCAGAACCAAAAATTATAAACATTCATGCAATGCTAAAAAAGTAGAGAAAAAAATATTAAAGTTATACAACATGCTTTTTTAAAAAATGTTTTAATTTATTTTTTTTGTTAAGTTATGTCATAATACAAAATAAAGTTGACTTTTGATTTTATATATTATTTTAAAGAAGAACGTAAACAACATACGTTAAAAGAAATTAAAATATCGGCTGATTCTACAAATAAACGGTTAATTTCATAAACACCTCTTCTCTTCAAAGTAATTATACATTTTCATATACAAACAAATTATTTTGTTTATATTTAATAACTAAGTATTTTTGGGATTTTAAGTAAGTATTTTTGGCAAAATTAGCCCCAGTGATGTAAAGTAATTTATATAATAATAATTATTATTTTTAATAGGTTGATTAGTGCTAAACTATATATGAAACTAATAAGTATTTATAAAACCATGTTTATTATTAGAAGATACTTACTTTAAGTAAATATTTTATATTACTGAACTTTTACAGTTTATGATTATCCTTTAGTAGAAGAAAGGAACTTTCTATAACAGAATATACTTATTTTTTTCTGTTTCTTTGAGTAATATGAAATAAAGTACTTAAGTAAATAGACTCATTTTTCCAAAATTTACAATCGATAGTTTATTTTAGATGAGTTCAGAATTTTCACTACAGGATCACAATATGTAAAAAGGCCTTTAGTGTTTCCATCTAGATACAGTTCCAAATGAAGTAAAGGTTGTTCCTATACAATGGACATATGAGCAACTGCAAGAGACTTCTTATATGCAATTCAAATAAGCGTATCACGTCAAATTCAACTCTAGTGTTCAGGAATGTTCCATCCGATCCAGTTGCAGTTAAATCCACGTTAAATAACCAATTTGTTTTCAAATAATCTAAAATGCTAGACATCACTTCATTAGCTGTGGCATTTTCTGGTAATGCATGACGAATGAAATTGCTTTCTGGCTCTTGCAATAATACTATATGTCCTTTAATTCCTTTGTGTGAAACGCTCCCTTCTTTAACTATTTATAAGGCTCTGTAATTTCTTCCATCTTAATGTAGTGCCAAGCTATGTATGTAGTGTAAAGCTATCTTACTCTTCACTAAACTATTTTACAAGTCCAGGAGAACTTTATTCCTTTGACTGTCTATTTTATTACATTATTCGATGCTTTCTGCGAAGTACGATATCTATTTGCAATGCATTCCCACCCGTATGGGCCTTCATTGGAATCAGGCCGTTGTTTCCTAGCTAAGCAGGGTGCAATTGAGCCCCTGCCAGATAATATAACTCTTAACAACTCGGAGATATTCTCTATTAGGAAGAACAATTTACAGAAATTCTGAAATTTTCATCTATTCATTATTGGCATTCTTAAGGTACTCTTCCAGAATACAATTAACTGCCCGTTAACACAAAAGTTGTGTCAATATTTTTTAAATGGGAAATCAAGTTGCACACGTAACAGTTACGTGGCAGTTACAATATAATCTAAGAAAATGATTACTGTTTAATAGGAGTGGTTAGTTACATTCCGGAACTCTAAGATACTTTATATTTAACGTATGAAGAATTAGAAATTGATTATTCTCCGTGTTCATAATTCTTATAACTCTTTAAACGTTAATTTTTGCACTTTGAAGTTCAGTATAACGTCTCCATGGCCCAGTGGATTTTTAAATTATTTTTTTAATCAACAGACACGAATAAAAGTTAATCTCGGAATATTTATTGCGGAAATTTATATTATATAAAAAGGTACCTCTGAAAATAAAGAAGATTCCTTTCATCATTTGAGATATACTGTGGCCTTGAAGGTAGAATAACACATTATTTTGCTTGCAGAAAATTAAAATAAAATTCTTGGAGTTAAAAGAATAATTCTAGCAACCATAATTTTAAACACGTTATTTTTATAGTGAAAAATCTTCGTTCGCTATTAAGCGACTTTTACAGGCTGGAACAAAAGGTATCAAGTAAATCTGACCGCAAGGTTAGGTGGCATCAACTAGAAAGGAGTTTTTTAAGCTGGGGATTAGCTGGGGATAGTTGTTGCTCAAATAAGCAGATCAGCGGTAGCACATTACTTTTAAACGTCACATATCACTGTCCGAGAGAAATGCTTGAGTGGAAATTTTAGTCACTACCTTTGTTATTCAAATATTCGCTTTTTATCTTGGAAAAAATTTTCATTCATTTCAATTAACAAAATACCAAAAATGCATTTAATTAACCCCTTCTTTGGCAACTTCATTTATTTTTTTTGGAGAAAATACAAAGAATTCTGTTTGGTCTCCGTGAGACTGTAATTTCCTGACATTTTCTTAATAACAGAAATCAAAATGCACAGTTATAACTTTGTGTGATTTGCACAGGTATAACTATGTATGATTTGCATTGAAATGTTGTCCCAGATTTAATAAACAAACTCTATTTTGAAATGACTATAAACTCTCCGAAAATATTTAAAGAACAATACTGAGAGTACTGCAATTGCAAAAAAAGCAAACTCACAAACATTGATATATTTAATGTATGGATAATTTCAAATGGATTATTCTTTAAACGTTATTTTTTGAATTTCTCTATAACATTTATTCGTACGGGCCCAACGTAGTCGAAAGGATAAGGACACTTAAGAGGGTAGATGCCTGAAATGCAAAGGTGCGGGTTACTAGCTTGGGAAGGGCTGTCGATCTAATAGTCGGGCAGATTTGAGAGGTTTTCTACCAGATATAACATGAACACTGTAATGTGTTTTGGGGAATTTAATATAATTCCTTTGGTTACGCGGTTCAATAGTTTCAAAACAAAATTTTGTTTGACTCAACAAAATTCCCAGCAAACACAGCCCTATCGGATAAGTTTTGGGCGACACTGGCATGCCGGCGCAGAATGTGCCGGGGCGACATCGCTCACGCGGTGCCAAAAACGACAAAATTGCGTCCGCCTGGGCGTGTGTCGGATCGAAAGGATGGGGTGGTTCTGGTTCGGTGTCGGCAAAAACGATAACGGCGTCGGCCCAGCCCTATGCCACTGGCGAACCGAAACCATTACGTTTATGGTGTGGTATCGTCAACGACAAAATATCGAAAACCGGCCAGTACCTTATTGTTTTCCAAAATACCCTAATTAGCTCCGTAGTTAGTTCTGGTTAGTCATAGTTTTATGCATCAACCAATGTTTAAATATTTTTAAACGTGTTATTATATGTTTATCAGACCATATACAATTTTTTAAACAAAATATTAGGCTCAACTAGACAATGTTCCTTTTTCTTTTCCAAAAACTTTTTAGAAGTCAAGAAAATTTATAATTTTCCAGAACCAAAAATTATAAACATTCATGCAATGCTAAAAAGGTAGAGAAAAAAATATTAAAGTTATACAACATGCTTTTTTAAAAAATGTTTTAATTTATTTTTTTTTGTTAAGTTATGTCATAATACAAAATAAAGTTGACTTTTGATTTTATATATTATTTTAAAGAAGAACGTAAACAACATACGTTAAAAGAAATTAAAATATCGGCTGATTCTACAAATAAACGGTTAATTTCATAAACACCTCTTCTCTTCAAAGTAATTATACATTTTCATATACAAACAAATTATTTTGTTTATATTTAATAACTAAGTATTTTTGGGATTTTAAGTAAGTATTTTTGGCAAAATTAGCCCCAGTGATGTAAAGTAATTTATATAATAATAATTATTATTTTTAATAGGTTGATTAGTGCTAAACTATATATGAAACTAATAAGTATTTATAAAACCATGTTTATTATTAGAAGATACTTACTTTAAGTAAATATTTTATATTACTGAACTTTTACAGTTTATGATTATCCTTTAGTAGAAGAAAGGAACTTTCTATAACAGAATATACTTATTTTTTTCTGTTTCTTTGAGTAATATGAAATAAAGTACTTAAGTAAATAGACTCATTTTTCCAAAATTTACAATCGATAGTTTATTTTAGATGAGTTCAGAATTTTCACTACAGGATCACAATATGTAAAAAGGCCTTTAGTGTTTCCATCTAGATAAAGTTCCAAATGAAGTAAAGGTTGTTCCTATACAATGGACATATGAGCAACTGCAAGAGACTTCTTATATGCAATTCAAATAAGCGTATCACGTCAAATTCAACTCTAGTGTTCAGGAATGTTCCATCCGATCCAGTTGCAGTTAAATCCACGTTAAATAACCAATTTGTTTTCAAATAATCTAAAATGCTAGACATCACTTCATTAGCTGTGGCATTTTCTGGTAATGCATGACGAATGAAATTGCTTTCTGGCTCTTGCAATAATACTATATGTCCTTTAATTCCTTTGTGTGAAACGCTCCCTTCTTTAACTATTTATAAGGCTCTGTAATTTCTTCCATCTTAATGTAGTGCCAAGCTATGTATGTAGTGTAAAGCTATCTTACTCTTCACTAAACTATTTTACAAGTCCAGGAGAACTTTATTCCTTTGACTGTCTATTTTATTACATTATTCGATGCTTTCTGCGAAGTACGATATCTATTTGCAATGCATTCCCACCCGTATGGGCCTTCATTGGAATCAGGCCGTTGTTTCCTAGCTAAGCAGGGTGCAATTGAGCCCCTGCCAGATAATATAACTCTTAACAACTCGGAGATATTCTCTATTAGGAAGAACAATTTACAGAAATTCTGAAATTTTCATCTATTCATTATTGGCATTCTTAAGGTACTCTTCCAGAATACAATTAACTGCCCGTTAACACAAAAGTTGTGTCAATATTTTTTAAATGGGAAATCAAGTTGCACACGTAACAGTTACGTGGCAGTTACAATATAATCTAAGAAAATGATTACTGTTTAATAGGAGTGGTTAGTTACATTCCGGAACTCTAAGATACTTTATATTTAACGTATGAAGAATTAGAAATTGATTATTCTCCGTGTTCATAATTCTTATAACTCTTTAAACGTTAATTTTTGCACTTTGAAGTTCAGTATAACGTCTCCATGGCCCAGTGGATTTTTAAATTATTTTTTTAATCAACAGACACGAATAAAAGTTAATCTCGGAATATTTATTGCGGAAATTTATATTATATAAAAAGGTACCTCTGAAAATAAAGAAGATTCCTTTCATCATTTGAGATATACTGTGGCCTTGAAGGTAGAATAACACATTATTTTGCTTGCAGAAAATTAAAATAAAATTCTTGGAGTTAAAAGAATAATTCTAGCAACCATAATTTTAAACACGTTATTTTTATAGTGAAAAATCTTCGTTCGCTATTAAGCGACTTTTACAGGCTGGAACAAAAGGTATCAAGTAAATCTGACCGCAAGGTTAGGTGGCATCAACTAGAAAGGAGTTTTTTAAGCTGGGGATTAGCTGGGGATAGTTGTTGCTCAAATAAGCAGATCAGCGGTAGCACATTACTTTTAAACGTCACATATCACTGTCCGAGAGAAATGCTTGAGTGGAAATTTTAGTCACTACCTTTGTTATTCAAATATTCGCTTTTTATCTTGGAAAAAATTTTCATTCATTTCAATTAACAAAATACCAAAAATGCATTTAATTAACCCCTTCTTTGGCAACTTCATTTATTTTTTTTGGAGAAAATACAAAGAATTCTGTTTGGTCTCCGTGAGACTGTAATTTCCTGACATTTTCTTAATAACAGAAATCAAAATGCACAGTTATAACTTTGTGTGATTTGCACAGGTATAACTATGTATGATTTGCATTGAAATGTTGTCCCAGATTTAATAAACAAACTCTATTTTGAAATGACTATAAACTCTCCGAAAATATTTAAAGAACAATACTGAGAGTACTGCAATTGCAAAAAAAGCAAACTCACAAACATTGATATATTTAATGTATGGATAATTTCAAATGGATTATTCTTTAAACGTTATTTTTTGAATTTCTCTATAACATTTATTCGTACGGGCCCAACGTAGTCGAAAGGATAAGGACACTTAAGAGGGTAGATGCCTGAAATGCAAAGGTGCGGGTTACTAGCTTGGGAAGGGCTGTCGATCTAATAGTCGGGCAGATTTGAGAGGTTTTCTACCAGATATAACATGAACACTGTAATGTGTTTTGGGGAATTTAATATAATTCCTTTGGTTACGCGGTTCAATAGTTTCAAAACAAAATTTTGTTTGACTCAACAAAATTCCCAGCAAACACAGCCCTATCGGATAAGTTTTGGGCGACACTGGCATGCCGGCGCAGAATGTGCCGGGGCGACATCGCTCACGCGGTGCCAAAAACGACAAAATTGCGTCCGCCTGGGCGTGTGTCGGATCGAAAGGATGGGGTGGTTCTGGTTCGGTGTCGGCAAAAACGATAACGGCGTCGGCCCAGCCCTATGCCACTGGCGAACCGAAACCATTACGTTTATGGTGTGGTATCGTCAACGACAAAATATCGAAAACCGGCCAGTACCTTATTGTTTTCCAAAATACCCTAATTAGCTCCGTAGTTAGTTCTGGTTAGTCATAGTTTTATGCATCAACCAATGTTTAAATATTTTTAAACGTGTTATTATATGTTTATCAGACCATATACAATTTTTTAAACAAAATATTAGGCTCAACTAGACAATGTTCCTTTTTCTTTTCCAAAAACTTTTTAGAAGTCAAGAAAATTTATAATTTTCCAGAACCAAAAATTATAAACATTCATGCAATGCTAAAAAGGTAGAGAAAAAAATATTAAAGTTATACAACATGCTTTTTTAAAAAATGTTTTAATTTATTTTTTTTTTGTTAAGTTATGTCATAATACAAAATAAAGTTGACTTTTGATTTTATATATTATTTTAAAGAAGAACGTAAACAACATACGTTAAAAGAAATTAAAATATCGGCTGATTCTACAAATAAACGGTTAATTTCATAAACACCTCTTCTCTTCAAAGTAATTATACATTTTCATATACAAACAAATTATTTTGTTTATATTTAATAACTAAGTATTTTTGGGATTTTAAGTAAGTATTTTTGGCAAAATTAGCCCCAGTGATGTAAAGTAATTTATATAATAATAATTATTATTTTTAATAGGTTGATTAGTGCTAAACTATATATGAAACTAATAAGTATTTATAAAACCATGTTTATTATTAGAAGATACTTACTTTAAGTAAATATTTTATATTACTGAACTTTTACAGTTTATGATTATCCTTTAGTAGAAGAAAGGAACTTTCTATAACAGAATATACTTATTTTTTTCTGTTTCTTTGAGTAATATGAAATAAAGTACTTAAGTAAATAGACTCATTTTTCAATGCAGTATGTAAATTATTTATTAAAAATACCGTCCTGCTTGTTTATTAATAGTTTCCAAGTTTACTTATTTAAATTATAAATTTCATTTTCGCTTTATTTAGAAATAATTAGCAGTTTTGAACTACATCTTATTTTAGTAGTCCCTGAGATAACATAAAAGAAAATCTAGCTAAGAAAAAAGACAAACTCTTAATATATACTTAAAAATCAACTTACCCCTTTTTAACTGTCGTGAGAACTTAGCAAAATGAAAACCAAAAAGCACTAACCACATTTAGACAACTTTAAAATTTTTGTCTAGTTGAGGTAAATACCAGCTAGTCTTTAGAAAAAAAAATCATAGTTTATCCAGAGAAAACTACAGCAATGCCCTATCTAATTGACGTAAAAACCGCAGCCTATTTAAAACTAAAAGCACTAACCACATTCAGACAATTTTAAAATTTTTGTCTAGCTGCAGTCAGTGCCATTTAGTCTAGGAAAAAAATCGCAATTTATCCAGAGGAAAATGCAGCAAACTCCCATCTTCATTGCTCTGAGAAAACTCAAAATCCACGTTACTGAAAAGTTTGCGTTGCGAGATGATTTCTGTTACAACCTTGGAATAGAATGGGGCGGACACAGACAAATACAAAAGGCAAACGAAAAAAAAAAAACTTCCGCTCTTCGATTGACCGTGAAAACTAGAATAGGGAAAGGTCCATTTCTCCCTGCGTATATCCTAGAAGGGGTGGAAACCCCTAGGAATGCACTCACCCGCCCCCCACTTTGCCTGTGCTACGTCTTATGTGTACGCGTAAAGAAAGTCCGAGAAACTTTAGCTTTTAAATTATTCACTTTAAATTAGATCGCGTGGGAAAAAAAAGTGTTATTCTACTGCAAAATAGTTTATACTTCAATATCTGCAATGAATTAATTAATTTTTAGAAAGATAAAGTACTATAATCAGCAAAAAATGGTTACTTTTATTCATTTTTAAGGAGATAAGAGCATTAAATTTTATTTAATTTGTAACAGCATTTTACAATGTTGTAGTAAAACATGATTTCGGCGTAATTTTTACTATTATTTTATTTGATCAGGAACATGACAAACAAGTTGTTCAAATAAATGCTATTAAATTAATTATTCATAGTAATAATTTTAAAATGAAACTATTATTTTTTTTCAATTTATAATTATCAGTATAGTGAATTAAAACTTTTATTTATTTATTTAATTTTATTATTATTATTTTTTAACAACAGTAGCTAATGTATTATAAAAAAAAGTTCTTTAACTGTAAATTGTGCTGATTTTTTTTGTTTTTATGGAAATACTAATGAAAAGGTATTTTTTCTAATATTTTAATCCGATTTAATTTCTGAAACTTTTGTTGTTTTGTGTTTTTTGTAAGGCAAAAACACAGGAGTTAATCCTTAGGGCGTCGGTATTGTTCCAATATATAAAACAATTAATAAGCAATAAAATTGGGGTTGAATAGTAATTATATTTATTATTTATTCCTTAATTTTATAAAAATCAACCATGTTTCCTTGATTTTATAAATATTAGATTATGTTTTGAATTTATATAAAATTTATAAAATATACCCAACTTTTGTTCCAGGATGGAGGATACAACGGTGATTTGTCCTCAATTTTATGTTCAAAAATCTGGTTAATTTATATAACCCATATTCACATTACATCTGGAGAAAATCACCCAACATCCAAACTGTAAATGCACGGTAGACCAGAACCCTGGACCTTTACTCTTCAACCAGCGGCGGATCCCGAAAAAAATTCTGGAGGGGGGCACAAGACAATTTTTGTCACATTTTTTTATAGAATGACTTGAATTTACAAAACAAGTCAATGCACTATAGTGTAAATTTCATTCGTCTGGGGGTGGGAGGTTTGGATCTGCCAATGACTTCAACCATGTTCGGTGTCTTATCCACTCGGCCATGGTGGGCCCCTTTTGTGAACATTTAAAATGCAGCGTTTAATGTTCTGCATTGTATGTATTTTATTTTTAATTAATTAATTAATTAATTTTATTATTATTTTTAAATTGGAAGTACTTAACAACTATCATTTTATATAAAATGAAATTTATAGTCATATAATTATTTCAGAGTTGTGAATAACCAAACAGAAACTGCCCCATTTGAGGGGTGGGGGTGGGGGCTTAGAAACCTCTTCAATACTAAGTCATAAAAAACTGGTTAACTTATCGAACGCATATTCAAAATACATCTAGAGACAAATCACCAACATCTAAACTGTTAGATTGACAGATGCGCGGTAGACCAGAACCCTGGACAGGATCTCAGGTAAATTAACCATATAGAATGATTTCCCCTCCCCCCTCCTTTTTTTTCGCCTGTGAAGGAGGCACTTGAATCCTACGGGCTCAAAACATTGTAAATAGTAAGTATTGAAACCATAAATTAAAAAGAATTACTATAACAATATATATGTGCTGCTTGCGCTGACTTTATACCGTTCAGTTTAGAAATTACACTTCTGGACCGATATCAGTTTTGACGCTTGGTGCAGTACATCGCCGAAATCACATGTTAACCCTAAAAGGCTAGCCGCTATCGGACCGTTGCATGCCCGAAATCAACTTTTATTTGCCTACGCCAAATCGTTTTGCCAGCACAGAACCGACACCGTCCCAATTACCATCATGCCAATGCCGACATCGAAACGGTACTGCCGATGACGGCCCATCCCTAACCCGATACGGCTGTGTTTGCTGGGTGAGTTTAACTAAATACGTTTTTGCCAGAACTTCTTTTTGCATAGTTTTCAACTTCTACGGAATATAATTAAGCACTTTATTTAAACAATAACTTTCAGCTTAAAATAAAGAAATATTTTTAAAGTAAGCTGTAAATACTGTTTTGAAAAAATAATAATAAAATATACCGTTTACAAAAGGTGGTTCATTGTATTTCGAAGTAGTCGGAATCTACGTTTTTATCAGAACCAATGGCATTTGAAATTGTTGAACAGTCAATGTACGCATGTGTCTAAGACATGCGCAGGAGCACATTACGGCATCAGCCAGGAGAGGAGAACAGAATATGCATATTCATTAGACAAAAACGAAGAATTTTCGCTATGTCCAGACATCTGAAAGTTTTAAAAAATCTAAGGTGCTAATCAGAACTTATAGGTGCCATACTTATACTCAATTATTTTAATGAATAAAAATTTAGTCGCAAACAGATAATTTTTAGTCGATCGGGAGACCGGATTTCTCGAAAACTGCTAACGTCAGCCAATACATTTAAGTGTGGGTGATATCAAACATAAACATATTCAATTTTAAGTGTATTTAATTAATTGAAAGTTTCAAAGGTATACGGTACACATATTTCTCGCATTTTGTGTTACAACACATTTTAAGGCACAAGTTTTACAGAATATAATTACTCCCTTTCTGTTAACCGTAAGTTTTCCGATTATTTAACAGAATACTGACGCGTATTCCTTTAATGTGAGGGGATATTACTAAATTTGAAAGCGAAAATTACTGCTTACAAAAAGTGGTTAATTATACTCTTTAATGGCTGTCAGCTATGTTAAGAGGTTCTAACGGATTTTAACTTTACATATGGAGAAAACCGACCAAAACTTCATGCTGTTAGTTCGACAGTTGCGTGGTGACCCGAAAGCAGGTCTTTCACACTTCAGCCGTCTACCATATTCAGAACGTTATTTACTCGGGAATGGTGGGGCCCACTGATTCCTTTTCCACAGTTTCCAAGAAAAATAAAGAAGTAAATAATTGGATGACTTTGAAAGTTCTTAAAATAAAATATTTTCTGGTAAATATACATTACGTATTTACAAACATACATGGACAAACATTTGTTGGTCATACAGTATGTCGTGAATGCTAATCAAAGACATATCTGCTAAATATCAGCTCTATGTAAAAGTGCGTTCTAAGTAATTTAATTGCGCCTGTAAGACCAAAATTAATTTCAGGGTGTTTTGCAATAATCAAGGCATGAACAGAGCTGCCAAGTCTCCGGCTTTTTCCGGAAGATTTCCCACCAAAATTTTTGGGCAGCTTTATTTTGCATTAAGTGTATTTGGACTTATTTTAAATATTAATTTGTAAGTAAAAATTAGTGGTGGGAAATCGCCCGAAAAAAGCCGGAGACTTGGCAGCTCTGCATGAAATCAAAATCTCCGCCTATTGGATCAATGCAGTTACTCTGGGCAAGAGAGAACCTTTGTCAGGTTTGCTAAAATATATTTCAAGCTGTTAAAACTATATTGTATAATATTACAGATTATTTTAATGTACCGTATTTCCAAAAGGCTAAACATTTTGTACTCCTTTTGTTAGTGATCAAAACGCACTCGAGACTAAAATATATCTAAAATTTGTTCGTTTAAGCAGGTTCTATTTGAATTATACTTGTATTGTTCCCCATCTCTATACATCAAAATAAACGACTTCTTTTAAACAGCGCACGTTTTAATTCTAAATTCACTTCATGAACACAATCATACATTAACTCCGTACTCAGCAATTCTGCTTCTACCGAGCATCACAGAGACCCGTGAGTGGTTAATTTCAGTACGAAAATTACTGTTTATAAACAGTGGTTCATTTCATTCCATAGACAGTTCAACGCTACAACTTTTCTAATTTCGGTCACTACCTGCTTATTGGCATTGGCCATTACTAAGTCAGAAGTACTGACTACTTTATTTTGGAGGCACCTAATAGGTTGACCATCCTTGCCTCCTATGAAAGGAGGTGCAAAATTACACCTAAGTCCATACATGCAACTGAATCCGGACCCGTCGTGTGGAAGAAAGTTTCTCTTGTCACTGCACAGCCCGGAACGCTGCTTTAGAAAAGAAGCAATGCGTTGAGTAGGTTTCTTTACTGCTGGTTTTCATATTCTTTTTAATATCGTCTAACTGGAATGTATACCATGCGATTCTGAATTAATGTGACAAACGCATGTTTAAAGTTAAGGTTAACCAAAATAATATGGAATCACATTGCTATCTTCAGTGTGGCAAGAATTCCAATATTTTCCCTGAAATCACAATATTGAATGAAATTTCACTCCTATGCCCTTTAATAAATATATTTGAGTGTAAGTAAAATTTCCTACTATAGATTCATAGATAAAATAACATTCTTAAATTAAATAAAGCGTGAATCATATAGTAAGTAATCATAACTGCTCGTATTACTTAATGCATGCTTGTGTGTTATTCCAAAGCCTATATGGTTATTCACAAAGTAAAAAGAGGAAATGAGTTTTTCAGGGCCGTCGAATACATTTTTTGGGTGGATGCATTCATTTTGTAGGAAAAAATGAATAATATAAAATATATTTCTTCTTCACCATATAGTGCGTTTGTTTTTAAGCAGTTGGAGAACCATCACATTATTTTTATTTCAAATATAGGTTTCTTACCTTACTTATAGCAGAAAACACAGTTTTAATCGAATTTGAACTGTCCATTATAACCATACATCAACTTTTAATCGAAATAAAAGAGAGTCTAGTATTTTTTAAAAGTATACATCTTCATTAAGTTTTATCGAACAATAAACTGAACAATATCGATTAATAATTTTATTAAATATTGATCGAAAAGTTAGGTTTACTTCTTCATCTAAAAGGTTTAAGACATAAAATTAACTGATATGTCTAATGCGCCTCCTGCCGCACACACACAATGTCTGATTGTACCATATACCATTTTGCGATATTACAACAGTCGAAGTTCATTTAGCCAATAATTGACACTTCTTTCAGCTCAACTACCTGGGATTTTTAACACCATGCGAAGTCATACTAGTATTTGATTGTACAAGGAGGATAACGTACAAAAGATTTAATAATAAAATAATTATTTTACCCAACACATTTCGGTTTAATTTCTACATTTTTTATTCTGGATTGGATACACTACATCAGAATGAGAGGTGATTGTTACGTTTATAAAAAAGTACTCCGTATAAATAACAAAATCTAAAAATATTATTTTTTAAGTAGAACCCAGGCCATTCGAGGAAACATTTCTAGACTATATAATTAAAAATGATTAAAATAGAGTTCAAAAATCCATACATAAATATCTTGAAGCATCCCATATTAACAAGAAAGACACATTGGGTGATTTTTAAAAAGTTTAACTGTTGAAATATAAAGCACGAAAACTCACATACAAAAAGGAGAGAAAAGAAATATATCTCTCAATAGCCTTTACAGATAATTAGCAAAATATTCAAGTAGAAAAGACCGATAAATATCGTCTTAATAAGCGTTTCGCCTAAAACAACTCTCAATTAAGAAGAGATAGATTGTTCTAGACAGATGTGTTTGTAGCGCAATCCAAGTGAACTTGGGTAGGTAAACCGCCGCTATATATAATCAGTAAGCAACTCAAATAGTGTCAAGGAAAACTGTTTCCGTTTTAAGTCACGAATTAGAAACTTTCTTGATATTTCCTTATGTTAAAAAATATGAAAATTGCAAGAAAATTGGTGTCGGGTTAAGAAAACTTTTCTAAGGAGGAGAACAGGAAAAAATTTTTTTAACATGTAAAGAAGCAATTTTCGGTGGTTAGCTCTCAACTTAGCAGAAACAGCTAATAACTCCCGAGGAAAACTGGAGGTCTTTTAGCTACCCTAGCAGCAATCTTTGCTCGGGCTTTACCAGGCCTGTGATCGGAGCATAGGCTATTCATCGCCTGATCATTACTGGTCATCCTTAATTTTTCGTATGGTCATCTATTCCCGATGATCGAATCTTTACACTGAGATCTGATAGGCGCTTTCAAGATTTTGAAGGGTAAAATGAGCAAACAGGTTTATATCGGACTTTCTACCAAGTAGCTGAACGGCTCGATATCTCCGTTCCTTCATTAATGTGCAAAGAGCGTCATATGCACACCATTTGTTTGTTTTAAGGTTGCTGATTGGCTAAGCTATTACGCGGGAAGACAAGACAGGCGACAAAATGCTGAATCATGTTGTCCTCTTCCTGCTCTTAGCTTTGTCTTTTTCTCCTGTATGTATCTATCTTGTGCTAGCTAAAAGGGCACCTTGCCTTAGTCAATCTGTCAAAGAGGGGAGACAAGGAATATTTTTAAAACAAAATTTGTCAGCGACTAAAAATTCTGGAAGTTTCCTGAAAAAGTGAGAAATTAATATATATATATATGTATGTAATAATAAAATTAACTTTTCTAATTCAACCTAATTTAATTTAATGTTTATTTGAAAAAGCTTCTTTAACCTTTTACTCTTACTGTAACGTTTGTTTCTCGGCCACACAAATATTACGCTCGGAGACGTTTTTTGAAGTTCCATAAGGAGAAAATTGTTGAGTCAACAATATCTTCACTTTCCTGTGGTTTCATTAATACGTGCTTTTAGAACTCTTGGGTAAGCAGGTGTTTATCATGTCTTGATTGACAATCTAGTTAACTAATTACATTTGAGAGTAACGCCTTCGTGATCGTGCTGCACCCTGCCAGCAGGTGTAGTAACTAAGGAGTATTTAAGCAAGAGCGCGGAAATTTAGAGAGCTTCGTCTTAACTTCGCGCTTAGCTTTTTAGGAGTTTGGAACGTAAAGCTTAGCTTCGAGCCTTTAGACTGCTATGTAAGAAGATAGCCACGGAACGAATAAGGTCGCCGGCCCGACTCCTGCCCTCTGTCTGAACTTTGAAATAAACTATTTAACCTAGAACCCCAATGGATTTGCGTCAATTATTCCAACAAGGAATGGCGTAAGGCCCATTCTTTACAGAAGCCGGTAGGATACGAACCTACGCGGGGAAACCCCAATGGATTTCCCAATCCTTCAAACTCAGCAAAACCCTGGAACTATAAGTATCCGAATGCAAATAACCCACCTAGATCATATCCTTCTAATAATGGTACATACGAACCCAGGGGACCGAGGCCCAATACTCAGAATACCAATACAAATGTGCATTATCATGAATACTTACCACCATCCCCTTGCAAAATATGCCAAAGTTACAATATTCCTGATATTTTTCATTGGCATAAGGACTGTCTTCTTAAAAAGTCAACTGTCACTCAACAACAGATTGTTAGCATACTAACAAACAATAACAGTCAAGAGACCACTACTTCAGAATATCACAACACATGTAGCTCAGTGGAGAGTAACTCTTTCAACTAACTCTTTTGAACAATTAATTTTGCCCGAGCAACTTATTCAAAATGGATCCAAACATAAACAAATTCAAAAAGTAGTTAGAAAAGTACATGAAACTGAAGCTATACCTTGTTTAATTGACACTGGAAGTAGCATAACAATTTGTCCAAAACATATCGTTAAGAAACATCACATTCAAACTCAATATGATAAATATGGTATCAATGCTGCTCAAACTCGAGGTAATTTAAAACTAAGAGAAAAATGCCTTGTAGATTTGACACGTGGTGATATTACACGAACTGTAGAAATGTATGTTGTAAACAATAACTTACCTTATGTCTTAATTGGTCTACCACATTGTTGTGATTTTAAACTAAATATAGACTGTACAAAAAATGAAATTTCGCAAATGGGAAAAAATATTTTACTAATGTCACTTCAAGATGATATTTCCACAGAAAAGACCTTGCATTTAGTTCCAGATAGTGATTATTGTATTGAAAGTAATCAAAATGAGGTTTATCAAGATATTTATTGTAATGAAAATTATCAAAATGAGGTTTGTCAAGATAATTATTGTAATGAACGTAATCCAAATAATGTATATCCAAATTGTGATGATGAATTCGTATCATATGAAATGAGTGATGACTTCCTCAGTAAGATACAAATAGATCAGGATGAAGCTAAAGAGCTTTTTTTTACTCCAGCCACTGAGGAAAATAATCAAAATCTTCAGTTAGACAATAAAGGTGAACTTCCTGCTCTCTTAGCTAAATATGTCAAAATTTTCGCAAAAACAAAATATGATGTAGGTAAAATTAACATGGAACCACAAAGAGTTCATTTAACATCTGAATTACCAATTGCACTAAGAGCTTATAGAACCTCCCCTAAGGAGGAAAGTGAAATAAGAGAACAAATTCAAAATTTATTACAAGCCGGTTTAATTAAAGAAAGCCATTCCCCTTACTCTGCACCCGTCACTTTGGTGCTTAAGAGAGAGGAAGGAAAGAAAACACGTCTTTGTGTTGACTTTCGTAAACTCAATGCTATTATGAAGACAGACGCAGAACCATTACCTAGAATTGATACTCTTCTTGATAAATTAGCAAAATCAAATTTCTTTTCCACACTAGATCTCGCGAGTGGATATTGGCATGTGCCCGTACATCCCCGAGATACTGAAAAATTGGCTTTTGCTACCACATTTGGGTTATTTGAATGGAAAGTTCTACCCATCGGGTTGCGCACAGCGCCAGCAATATTTAATCGTACCATAAGAAGAATTCTAAATAAATACAAAATTGATTTTGCATGTAATTATTTTGATGATATTATTGTTTTTTCTCAATCTCAAGAAGAGCACCTACATCACTTACAAATATTATTTGACATTTGTGTTAAAGAAAATTTAAAGCTGAAGTTATCTAAATGCACTTTCAGTAAAACTAAAATTAATTTCCTTGGATATGAAGTCTCTAATGGTTGCATCACTCCTGATAATCCAAACACTGAAGCTATTGAAAAGTTGAAACAACCGACCAATGTAAAAGAACTCCAGAGAGTTCTTTGGTCTATTAATGTTTATGGGAGGTTCATTCCTCAATATGCTAAAACCAGGGCACCATTAAATAATCTATTTAAGAAAAATGTCCCCTATGTTTGGGATCAAAATTGTGAAGATGCTTTTCAAAAATTAAAAAGTGCATTGATTCTAAAGCCAATTTTAAGGCTTTATGACCCAAGAAGTCCCTGTCATCTCTTTGTTGATGCTTCAAGTCATGGAGTGGGTTGTGTTCTGAAGCAGGAAAATGAAAAGGGAGTTTTACACCCAGTGGCATATCATTCGCGTAACTCAGGGCTTCCCAACGTGTGGTCCGCGGACCCCTTAAGGGTCCGCCGGCTCTTTCTAGGGGTCCGTGGCCACCTTCGAACAGAGGCTGCGGTTCCCAAGTGTTGACCCGCAGGTAGTTTAGTGCCGGTGCTCGACTTTCTTAAAACTCCGGGGGGGGGGGGGGTCCGCCGTGGATTTTTGCCTGAAAAGGGGATCCGCCAGCTAAATAGGTTGGGAAGCCTTGGCGTAACTTAAGAAGTTATGAACAGAATTATGCTATTACCGATTCCATTTTGAGATTTTGCGAAAATCCTTTCAAACTGCGTAAATTTGTGTTCAAGCATCACGTAAAAACGACTGAAGCGAATGATATGAAATTGAGTGACATGATAGGTGGTCACTCAACTTAAAACATAGGCGTCGAATTTTTAAAAAATCTTGATTAGATTTTCAGATTTTGCGAAAATCGTTTCAAACTGCGTAAATTTGTGTTCAAGCATAACTCAAAAACGACTGAAGCGAATGATATGAAATTGGGTGTTATTATAGGTGATCACTCAACTTAAAACATAGGCGTCCAATTTTTAAAAAATCCTGATTGGATTTTGAGATTTTGCGAAAATCCTTTCAAACTGCGTAAATTTGTGTTCAAGCATCACGTAAAAACGACTGAAGCGAATGATATGAAATTGGGTGTCTTGATAGGTGGTCACTCAACTTAAAACATAGGCGTCGAATTAAAAAAAATCTTGATTAGATTTTGAAATTTTGCGAAAATCATTTCAAATTGCGTAAATTTGTGTTCGCACATCACGTAATAACTGCAAAGGTGAAAAAATGATATTTGGTGAAATGATAGGTGGTTGCTCACCTTAAACTATAAGCATCTAATTAAAAAAAAATCCATCAGATTTCGAGATTTTGTGAAAATCGTTTAAAACTGAGTGAATCTTCCCAGCAAACACAGCCCTATCGGATAAGTTTTGGGCCGACGCAGAATGTGCCGGGGCGATATCGCTCAGCCGGTGCCGAAAACGACAAATTTGCGTCCGCCTGGGCGTGTGTCGGGCCAAAAGGATGGGGTGGTTTTGGATAGGTGTCGGCAAAAACGACAACGGTGTCGGCCCAGCCCTATGCCATCTTTGAACCAAAGCCATAACATTTTTGGTACGGTATCGGCAACGACAAAATATCGAAAACCGGCCAGCACCTTACATATTTACAAAATACCGCAATTAGTTTCATAATTAGTTCTCTAGGGCAGTAAACAGCCCATTACAGTAATAATAATTATTATTAATATATAAATAACTTTCCACCACTGGGACTAATTTTGTTAAAAATACTTAGCTAAATCAATAAAATTATTTGTTTTTTAAAAATGTTTGATTAAATTAAAAGCTTTTTCTGAAACTAAGGGTATTATTTGAAGAATTAACCAATATTTGTTGAATCACCAACTAATTTCGGTTAATTTCACAAAAAGCTCTCCTTTTTAATTTCATCATACATTTTCCTGAAAGCATACAAACATTTTTTGATTTAACTAAGTAGTTTTAACAAAATTAGTCCCAGTGGTGTAGTCATTCATATAATAATAATAATAATAATAATAATAATAATCATTACTTTTAATGGGTTGATTGTTGCAGTAGAGAACTAATTATAGAATTAATTATTAATAAACCCATGTTTATTATGAAAAAAGTACTTATTTCGTGTAAATATTTTATTTTATATTACTTAACTTTAATTTTATGAGCAGTTCCTCTTACCCACGAAAAAAAAAAAAGTACATTATTTGTTATTAAAAAGAAATATAAACTTCAAGCAAAGATCTATTTTCATATTTATGTACTTTTATATTTCATTGTATAATCTTCTTTCTAAAGAAGAAAATAGCTTTTTGTAACAATTTTTCAATTGTTGAATACAGACTTTGCTAAGTTTCCAAAATTGAAAAACCTCCTATTTTTTCTAAGTCAAAAAGCTTGATATTTTGTATGCAGATATTTTCCGATTAAAATGCACATATATTGAATGCAGATACAATTTGTGTCTTTTCTTAAGTGAGATTAATGTCAGTATAAACAGCACTGTTTTATTCCTTATTTTTATGATCTAAATAAATTTCAAAATTTAAAAAAAAAAGTCTGAAAATAAAGATCCTTAAAAACAGATACAAGAAACTATCTATAACTAAAAAATGTAATAAATATACGTTGTAATAAATATACATTGTAATAAATGTAATAAATATACACAATAAACGTTGAAAATTGGAGCTAGCACAATGTACATTAAAATAAATAAAGAAATAAATTACTTAACCCCATGTACCTTATAAAGAAAAACAAAATAATTTTTAATGCAATAGTTAGATAAATATTTCACTTACTGTTGTTGAAGCTCACCGTTGTTACCAAGTTATATAGGGCTAACCAAAAAGATTAAAACAATGTTAAAGAACTTAATTATTCATTTAACAATTGTCTTAATCCAATTAGTCTTAGTCAAAAATATTTTTTACTTGTCTCTTTACTTTTTAGTCCGAACACGAAAGCCAGGAAACTGGAAGTCTTCCTTTACCTCACACTCTCATACTCTCATCTCATCATACCCAAACATAATAAACAACTAACAAAACAACACTGAAAGTAAGCGTTATCAGCATTGTTATCCTCCGCTGTTAAATAGTTCGTATCGTATTAATAGCTTGGGGGAAAAAACTAAGATACTTTTCAACTGTTAAGGTCTGAAATAAAGTTTATATTTCATGTCCGGGTTACTTGAGTGAAATAATTAAAAGGATTTAGAAATTAAGTGTGAAAAAAAAAATTATAAGTAAAGCTTCCATAGCATGCCAAACTTAGGTATTGGCGAGAATGTACTTTGTTGATTTCTTGTAACCCCGTGTTTCACGGTTTCACACGCATGGTGTAAGGGGGTAGGGTCGTGGGGTCACAAAATCTTTCTTTTCCCCAAGCTGGGCCAAAAAGAAAAACCTGTCCACCACGATTCACATCGGCTGTACTCTTTTTAATTGCTTTCTTAATTTTTTAGGGCTTATTTTATTTCTTTAAAACGTTTATTTATTTATTTTTATTTTTAATGCAATACAAAATATTTTATGCAAAAAAGGTATTTGTTGAAAAAAGTAAATAGTACTAGTAAAAAGTTTAATATGTTTAATATTAAATAAAAATCATAATCACTTCCAATCCCTATTACTGTCTGAGCGTGTCCAAAAACCCTGACCTACGGTTTTCTTCTTTAAATATTGATCATAGACATTTAGAATAAATTACAATGTCAGTTTATGGTATCGAATAAAATTTTCATGAGATTTAATGGAGATAAATACAAACTTTTATTTTTTATACAGCACTCTTACAAAAATCCCCGATAAGTAAAATATACCCTCATATATTAGTGAGGTGATGTAGAAAGTTTGAGCTTTTCTCATAGAAAATGCCTACAGATATATTTATTAAAAGTTACTGAGGGCCAATAAGCTTTGCAATATCAAAAATAGTAAAAAAATATATAATTATTAAAACTATTCTAATAAAACTAATAAACCATTAATTTTAATCACAGTTATATATAGCCAATATTTACATTTTAAGAAATGAATTTTAAATTATTCTACACCAGGTTCCTTGAAAGAGATTTTGTTTTTTTTTAAGCATTTAGAAATGAAAATTTGTTTAAAAACATTACAATTACACTAGCATTTAATTTAGAGGTTTTTTTAATGCCTCATTAATAGCATAATTTAAGTTTTTTTAAAAGCATCTTCAAAAAAAAAAAACAATATCAAAATAACAGCACTAATGTTTAAAATGAATATTTTCAAAAACAAAAATATTTATATATAAAGTCGTGACCAAAATTGTGGACACTTTTAGAAATTTTTAGATTTTTTAAATTTATATGCTTATAGGATGTGTTAAGTTTCACAAAATACAAATTCATACAGCATTTTAAAGAGAATTTATAACTAATTTCAATGCATAAAACTAAATTTAAATATGTGCACTAGAGTAAAAGTTATAATTACTGTAATCTGAAAAACAAATACAGTGATGAAGTTAATTGTAATTTCTAACTTTCCAAGTCAATCACTGTTACTTTTCTGAGCTTGAATAATCTCTCGTCAGCTCAATAAAACATCGATGCCAAGCTGTAATAAAAAATTAAGGCTACCCTACGAACTGCTGATAACTCACTGCAATCTTCAATATCTAATACATCTCGATAATTATCTCTGTTTAACTTCTTTTGTACTACAAATACTTTAATTTTGTTTTTTGAATTGAAATCGCTATTAAATTATCTCTAAAATGATGTAAAAGAGTTTGCATTTTGTGGAACATAACATATTTTTATACGCGTACGAACTTAGAAAAAAAAAGTTTCTAGAAATGTCCACAATTTTGGCAATCACTGTATACTTAGAAATTATTCATTATTCTAATAATTATTATTTAAGACAAAAAAGCTAACAAGATAAATTGCTATGAATCAGAATATAATCTTGTACTTATAAAAATAAACCAGTAATAATAAGCCGTAGTTGGTTAGAAATCAATTGTCCAGTGCGCCAAATTTAGTCCAGAACCGACAAACAGTCTTGGCGCTCATAGCGAATGAGCATACATACAAACTGACAAACAAACAAACAACAACAAAAAAAAACCTGTTTATTTTATTTATTTAGATTATCGCGTTTGGTTTGGAACTAATAAAAACAGATTTTAATTAATATTAATTTGAGGTAAATACAGGCCATTGATAGGGAATTTGACTATGGATCTAAGAAAAACATGTACACAAGATAAATGTGCCCGTTAAATCTGATGGGCCGATTCTAGATCATCAATTCTAGTTCTTGTTCAACACAGCAAACAAATAAAATAATTGAAAAATTATAATGTATTTAATGAATTAAGTTATGTAACGAGTTTAAGTATTTCTTTAATTGATTATTTTCAAGATGAAGTGCTTGTTTGTTTAAAAATGAAAAAGAAAGTTATGTTGATGGCTAATCTACAACAGAACATGTTTTATAGGCATGAATCATTTTACACTGTAAAATTTCGTTGTATTTTGATACAAATAGAAGTAATTATAACAAAACTATAGTTCAGAAGTTTTTTTTTTAATTTTATTTATTTATTTATTTATTTGTGTGCGTGGGGGGGGGTCTTGCAAAAACAGATAAAAAGTATGGTGATTTATCTGGAAGCACTTAAAATGCTGTCAAATAAATGAAATGAAATGCTTAAGATATTTAAAAAGCATTTAAAGTGATACACATCATTAAAAATAAAATAATTTTCAGATACAATTTTACAGCTAAGCCGAAGTACCTGTTAGAAAAAGTAAAAATGATTTAAAAGATTAGTTTCTTTTTAATCAAAAAATTGTTAATTTGTCTTGTTACTGTGAAAATGAATAAAACATGAAAGTGACACAATTTACAAAAGGTGATTTAAGTCATTAAAAACTGACCGGGGATAAAACTAATCTAAAAAAAAGAGTAGTTTTATTATCTTTTTTATTTTTAAGTTCATAAATACTTTAAAATCCAAACACATTATCTTTATTATAAAATAAAATGTATTACTCTATTTATAGTAAAAAAAAAAATCAAATTTATTATCTTTCAAGTTTTGTGAGTGTGTGCGTGTGTTGATGGGGGTGGGGATGGGATGGGATGTAGACTCTAGAAATATATACTTGCGCATTAATATTCAAGAAAAACTATGAAGTTAAGGGTAGGGCCTAGTTCAGATTTGGGGGAGGGCAGCATGCTCAATGGATTCGATGTGATTTATCTTTCCGGTTTTTATACCTTGATATTTTTTAATTGATGACTTATGCTACCAAAAATAATTTTGATGGAGTACTCTTGTCGCCCCTAAAATTTTGGGTGTCCTAGACCGTGGCCTAGTTTTCCGGTGTCGTTTGATCCGCTCAACGGTCTACCTATTAGGTGTCTCTATAATAAAGTGACCAGTATATCGAGCCTTAGTAGCGCCGAATGACTGATGGTCAACTGCGTCATTAGAAAAAAAAAATGTTTTAACTCGACTGATTATGCTAACCATATCTTCGGTTCTGTTGTGCACGGGTATTTTCCAATACGCTATTGCTAATTAATCTCAGCGATAGCAAAAAATCCAGTACATTTACTTTTTGGCTGTGCGGAATCTGCTTGAAGAATTGTAATGGAAGTTAATTTTGAAAATGTTTAACTAATTTGATCAAAAGCAGTTAAGAGCATTCAGAAAGGCCTTAGCCATTATTTTCTTTTGGGTGGGGCAACATACACGCCAATTATCATATTGGTTTGTTTGTTTGGAAGAATACGGCCAATTATCTGCGCTTGAGATCTAGACCTGCAGGGGGGATAACCCATACTTACGCTAAGTTTTGGATGAAACCACAGCAAACTCCGAACGGTTAGGTCCATAGAAATAATATCTATCGGTGTATTATATCTATGGTTAGGTCATGGAAACGACCTGGATTTGAACCAGGTATCTTCCATCTCCCAGTTCAGAGCGCTATGCGCTCGGCCACTGAGCGGGCGATTATCATGTTGGAAAGAATAAAAAAGTAGGAAGACAAACGTCATACAAAAAGGCATAGGGGGTCAAGTTCCGCCTTGCCCTATGCTACCAACGTCCGGGCTCGTAGCCAGGAGGTGCGTTAAGGGACAGCACTACCTGAAAAAATCCCCCCCCCCACGGAAAAATTTTACGTTTCTTCCAATTACTTTGAAAAATAGACAGAAAATGTGATTTGAAAAAATAAAAATGTTGAAGTAAAAAGCCCTTTTGAAGAAATTAAATATTTTTAAAAAAGTTTTTAAATCTTGATAACTAAGACTAAAGTGTGTATACGACAGAGTGTGCATTTTGAACATTAAACAAAGTTTTAAAATCCCATTGGGATTTAATCTTGGCCGAGTAGATAAGACACTGAACATGATAGACGGCTGAAAGTCCAAGGTTCGGGCCCATCGCGCGGCTGTCGATCTACAGTCTGGAGTTTTTGTAGGTCTTTTTCTGCAGATGTAACGTGAATACGAAATAGAACACCTTAGAAAGTCCTCTTACTAAGGCACCCCCCCGATCCTTGGCAGATCGTCCTAGAGTAGCATTGCCATAATCAAACCAAACAGAAACATTTTGCTTTATCGTGTTTGGAAACAGGAAATGGCTAAAGTATGCTTCAGCCCACTCCAAAGCGGGTTTTTTTTTTTTTTTTTTTTTTTTTTTTTTATGTGTGATAAACGTGAAGTAAAAAGGTCCGAAAGATTTTGCTTTTTCGCGTATGCATTGTTATTTTGTAATCTAGTTACTGCGTGACATACGTAACCAGTAACGAATATGCCTGCTTCACTTGACGTCATTGAGCTGTTAATTTGGATTTTTGCGTATGTGTTATTGCTATTGCGCTAATGTTTACATCTAGTTGTTGCCGCTTCCAGCATAAAAATATCGTCAATTTTGGTACCGCATACATTAGCGTATTATATAAGAAGATACTAAATTAAAAAAAATAGTATCTCTAAATAAAATATTAAAATTGAATGATTTCAATGTCCACATAAGTATGGCAACAATTAAGTAATTAAAAAACTTTGTAAAAAACACACATAAGAAGTAATAGGTAAGAGGATACGCAAGTTTCGTTCAAAAATTGTTTTGAACGACAGTTTCAGTTCCCTGTGTTCTTTACGACGAAGGGCTTGGACTGATGAAGTTCAAAACAATTTTTGAACGAAACGTGCGTATCCTCTTACCTATTTCTTCTTATGTGTGTTTTTTACAAAGTTTTTTAATTACTTTATCGTTTAACACTATGGCAACAATTGTTTATTTACTTTGTTTTAATTATTTTCAGAAGAAATATTAATTTTTATTTGAACATCTTACAAAAAATTTTATTTATAAATATAAACCTGGTTTAAACCAAAAAACCCGTTTTTTTTCCAACCCTAGGTGGGAATGACGGCCGGGATAATAAAGTACCACAAAACCATTTTGGGGACGCATTTTGTCATAGTGTCTTCCTGGTACAGGTACCAGAGATTTTTTTTTTTTAAAGTTGGCTTCAAGAAGACATTTTTTACGTATCCTTACAAAGTAGCTTAAAGATTTATTATTTTTCTATAAGATATTGTCCTGCTTTCTTTTAACCGAGATATTGTTAAAAATCTCATCCTATCCTAGAACTTGTTGATCGGTTTGCCAACGAACAGGAGCAAATGGCCTAGATTGTTGCTAGAGTAAATCATATTTCTAATATTTAAAATATATATATACATTATATTTCGTCTTTTCGCACGAGCTGAAAGAACGAATTGCGCTTCCTTCCGAGTCCGTGCTTCCGTGAAAACAAATGGTCAAGGCAGGACTGGTTCCGCAGGTCATTTCAAGGGCGAGAGGGAGATGCTTTCAACTTTTTCTGTTTCTCCTTGAGGGGGGGGGTGTAGTAAAGGCATTACTACACCTACAACCCCCCCCCCCGCCCACAGGGGCAGGCAGGGGCTATGGACATAGAAATAACACTGGTGGCTATTGAGGGTGAGAATTGTATCACTCCGCTTATTTTATCCCTTGCTGACGTCTAAGTATTTGGCGTGTAATATTTGAAGTGACCCCATATTTGGCTATGAATGCAATGTTGCCATAGTGAATGAATTCGAGTTTTTGATAATCTGAGATGTTTTTATATCTGAAGGAATAAAAATTTGAAAGTGAAATATGAATATATATCTGACTGACCGAGGAAAATTTGATTAACACATATTATTTATTAGTGTACATTAATTTGCGTATTTTAAAGAACTACACATGCGCCTTTTATTACCGTGTTTACTCGTGTAATAGTCGCACCCCCGTTTTGAAGCAGAAAAAAATAGTTTTAGAGTGCACAATATTATGTAGTAGATTTTCCTCGCGTAATAGTCGTACCCAGTGGCGGATCCAGAAAGTCTGTTTTGGGAGAGGTTACACTTTGAAAAATGCTTATTTCACCCAAACAAAATGTACAACAAAGCAAAATTTTAGTCAAAACCAATGTAAAAACTTTTGGGAGGGTCTAAGTGATTAAAAAAGATCACTTTACATACTCAAAGTGCATAATGAAGTAGAATGTTACTCTTTAGCAATCTCTTTTGGGGGGGGCTGAAGCCCCCTAGCCCCTCCTATAAATCCGCTACTGGTCGTACCTAGATTTTCACCATGCGAAACTGGCAAAAAAAGTACTACTATTTAGGGAGTAAACATGAATATAATTTCTTTACCCCTTGGGGTAAAAATAAAACTTTGGTGTCGTTTCACAGGAAAATTTATAACATCCTTCTATTATTGAATGGTTTCAATTCTGTTTTACGTAATGACAAAATAGCCAAAATTACCTAAAATAATTTTTAACGGTAAAAACACTGTCTTAAAGTGTATTTTAATCATTTGTAATCATTAGGTGTGGTTGGGTGCTGCCCCCCCCCCTTTCTGCAAATGCAAGAGTCCTATTAAAAGCAAAATAAGTTTATATCCAATATTTAAGAAAATCAGGGTCGAAAGCACATTTTTGCACTCCTTTATCTCATAAATGCATTATAATTTTAAAAATAAGTCCATCTTTTATTGTCAAAATTTGATTTGTCATGAGGGTGTACGTACCCCCGTCCCCTCCTCCTCCCCTTTTGAATCCGCCATTGAAAATTGTAATTCTGAGGGGAGTTTTCCCGGGCGGGTATTTTCTCTGGTGGTGGTATCCCCCCCCCCTACATTCGGTTTCACCAGTTTATACTCATAACTGTAAAGATGCAGCAATGAAAATTCTCTTTCAGTGACTAAAGTTACTTCAGAGAATAAATCTTTCAATGCAGCATTTAAACCCAAACCCCTAAAATCGGTGACTTCGGTGACCCTACAGCACAGACACCACAAAAAGCACAGGTTCTAATTATCCTGATTTATGAACCTTCATTTAATCGGGAGGCTTCATTTCTGCTAGCAACTATCTATTATATAGAAAAGTTCCTTAACTATAAATTGTGCTGATATTTTTAATTTTTTATGGCAATACAAATGAAACTATCTTTTTTCTACAATTTTAATCCAATTTAATTTCAGAAAGTTCTGTTGTGTAAGTCAGACTAGGATGTCGGTGTCCTGAGCGGAGGAATTCTTAAAGGGCTCTAACGTTTATTCCTAAATATAAAGCAATTAATAAAGAATAAAATCGGGGTTGAACATTAGTTATAATGATTTATTCCCTAATTTTATGAAAATCAATCACATTTCCTTCATTTTATGAATATTAGATAATGTTTTGAATGTATAAAAATTTTATCAAATTCCCCCAATTTCTGTTCTAGAATTGGAGATACAACGGTGATTTATCCTCAATTATATGTTCAAAAATCTGGTTACCTTATCGAACGCACATTCACATTCATTTGGGGAAAATCACCCAAAATCTAAACTGTAGATTGACAGATACGCGGTAGACCAGAACTTTGGACCTTCACGCTTCAACCATGTTGGGTGCCTTATCCTCTCGGCCATGGTGGGAACTATTTGTGAACCTCTAAAATGCAACGTTTTATGTACTGCTTTGCAGGTATTTTATTTTTATTTATTTAATTTTTAATTTTTTTTTTATTGGAAGTACTTAAGAACAACTATTACTTTGTATAAAATGAAATTTATAGTCATATGATTTTAGTTAGAAATATGAATAACTAGACAGAAACTGCCCCCTTTGAGGGTTGAGGGGGGGCGGCGTTAGAAACCCCTTCAATACTAAATTATAAAAAGCAAAGTCGGTAAATTAACCAGATATAATGATTTTTTTTTCTTTATTTGTCTGTGAAGGGGACACTTCAATCCTACGGGCTCAAAACATGTAAGTATCGAAACCATAAATTAAAAAGTATTACTTTAACAACATATATGTGCTCCTTGCTGGTTCTATACCGTTCAGTTTAGGAATTACACTTCTGGACCGGTATCGGTTATGCAGTGCATCGCCGAAATCGCATGTTAACCCTAAAAGACTTGCCGCAATTGGACCGTTGCATGCCCGAAATCACCTTTCTTTTGCCTACGCCAACGCATTTTGCCGACACGGAACCGACACCGCTCCAGTTACCATCATGCCAATGCCGACATCGAAACGGTACTGCCGATGTCGGCCCATCCCTTACCCGATACGGCTGTGTTTGCTGGGTTTGTTCCCGTATTACGTAATAACGACTAAAGCGAATGATATGAAATTTGGTCACACGATAGATGGTTGCTCAACATAAACTATAGGAGTCCAATTTTTTAAACATTTTTATTAGATTTTGAGATTTTGTGAAAATTCTCTCAAAATACGTTTATATTTCTTCAAACATCACGTAATAACGACTAATACGAATGATACGAAATTGAGTGATATGATAGGTAGTTGCTAATCTTAATTTATTGGCGTTGAATTTTAAAAATATTTTGCTTACATTTTGAGATTTTTCGAAAATCGTTTTAAAATGCTGAAAATTTGTTCCAGCATCACGAAATAAAGACTGCAGGGAATGAAACGAATTTGGGTGACATGATAGGTTGTTACTCAACTTAAATTCTAGGCTTCAAATTTTTCAAAAATGTTGATTAAATTTTGAGATTTTGCGAAAATTATTTCAATATGCGTAAATATTCGTTCGCGCATCACATAATTACGACTAAAGCGAATGAAATGATATTACTTAGTTACTCTCTAACCTGTAATATTTTAACAATACATGAAAATTATAACTTCGCTTTCTTTACTTTGGCAACATACTACATCCATTCTGTGTACTCCTACAATGCTGAAGAAAGTTCTTGCTTTTTGGAAATTTTCATTCACTTACCCGTCGAGGACGGGTACTTCAGCTAGTAAAATTATATATGCAAATGAAAGTACATGAATTAATTGATACAATAAAAGAAATAAACAAGCTAATATGCAAATGAACGATATATGTGCCAATTTTTATCGATTGCTCAGTTTAAAAGTTTCACCAAAGGTCATAGGCTTCACATCCTAAGTTGCAAGGTGTTGGCTCATCCGAGATGAATATACGCAGCTAGAAATGTCTTCAGTTTTTTTGCAAAAAAAATATAGATTTTGTACAATTTCTGCATAAAAAGGGGATATTTTTTAATATTTTGAAAGCATACAGTTTTTATGCATACTAAAAAGTGAATATTCTATATTGTCAAAAATTGTGCACAAAAAGTGTATACTTTTCAAAGTATTCAAAATATTCACTTTATATGCAAATTTTTTGCACAAGAAGTGCAAACATTTTCTAGCTGGTATTTGAGCAGTTTGAACAGTTTTCGCAAAATCTCAAAATCTAATCCAAATTTTAAGAAACTTTAGGGGCATAGTTTAAATTGTACGACCACCTATCGTGTCACTAAATTTTGCTTTATTCACTTAAGTCGTATGTGATGCGCCGACAAAAATTTACGCAGTTTGAAACGATTTTCAGAAAAAATCTCAAAATCTTTTTTTTTAATCCGACGATTATAGCTTAAGGTGAGTGATTGCTTATCATGTCAGTAAATTTCATTCCTTTCGCTTTAGTCACTTTTACGTGATGTGCGAACAAAAATTTACGCAGTTTGAAACAATCTTCGAAAAATCTCAAAATCTATAGAGAGATTTTTAAAATATTTGAGATTTTTAAAATATTCATTATAATGAATATTTTTAAAAATTCGAAGTCTATACTTTAAGTTAAGTGACCACCTAACATGTCAACAAATTTTATTTCATTCGTTTCAGTCAGTTTTACGTGATGTGCGAATAAGAAAAGAGAGAACGACAGACAGACAAACCTTTTTTTTACAATTTTCTGATATATTCCACAGTAGTTTCTATTTCAAGTGATGGCTTTTCTATATCATTATACAGACGAAGAGCTCTATTTGCCGTTGTAAGCCACCTGGCATGCGAGAGCTTTTCAGTTCATTTAGAGGACAATCGTTTTGACGGGACAATTTATAGATGATGTCGCTTGACAGGTTGGAGACAAATATTTTTGATCAGTACTAAGCCCAACTACAACTCCTGTGGACAGACCAAAAACGATTTTGCCAAAATTCACAATCGGTAGTTTATTTCAGATGAGTTCGGAATTTTCCTATTGGACCACAATACGTAAAAGGCCTGTAGTATTTCCATCTAGATACCGTTCTAAATGAAGTAAAGGTTGCTCCTGTACAATGGACATATGAGCAACTGCAAGAGTCTTCTTACATGCAATTCAAATAAGCGTATCACGCGTAGTATTCAGGACTCTTCCATCCGATCTGTTGCAGCTAAATCCACGTTAAATAACCAATTTCTTTTCAAATAATCTAAAATGCTATACATCACTTCATTAGCTGTGGCATTTTCTGGTGATGCATGACGAAGGAAATTGCTTTCTGGCTCTTGCAATAATACTATATGTCCTTTAATTCCTTTGTGCGAAACGCCCCCTTGTTTAACAATTTCTAAGGCTCTGTCCTTTCTTCCATCTAAATGTAGTGCCTGTAAAGCTATCTTACTCTTCGCTAAACTATTTTACAAGTCCAAGAGAACTTTATTCCTTTGACTGGACAATTTTAAGATAAATTCTTATTTTTGTTGACATAAATTTTGCAATAAATATCCAAATCAGTTGATAATAATAGGTTTTTTGAAGCAAATAATCAGTATTCAATTACACTTTCTTCTTTTTTTTTACAGTATTATGTTTCAATAACAAACTAAAAGACTTATATTCTTACATCATTTATAGTAATTAAAATTTAACGAGATTTTGGAGTATATGTAACACAAAATACAGTTGTATTCTTTAGAGATATTGCAAGTTATTTAACCAGGCTTTGATTTTTATAGGAAATTCTACAAATTTCATTTTGTACGTTTTGTTTTCTCAGTAAGGTGAAAAAAAATATAAAAAAAACAGAAATATTTTATTAAAAATCGGCTTCCTTATTATTTCTATCATAGAAAGTTAAATCGTTTTCCTCGTTCGTGAAATTTTTTAAACGTTCTGTGCTCAATCCTTTCTCTTGCGCAATACGAAATTTTCGCAACACTAAACTCTTCTCCGCAAAAGTTTCAAACAACACATGCTTTTCCAGATTTCTTTTCTCACCTACATTTTCTGAACTTCATCCCTATCACAAAGTTTCTCTTTTTAACTCCTTTTTAACTTTTTTCATTGAGTAGTCGGTAAACCAAGAAAATCTTATATTGCAGAATAAATTCCATTTGGATCAGATCTATTTTCCCTCGGAGGCTCGAAGAGTCATGCGACTTAGGTGTGGTCATCTTGGTGCGAAATATCCACAGTAAGATGGCCACACCCCAGGTCACATGACTCTCCGAGTGCAAAAAGGCGTAAACCAAAATTTCACCACCGCATCCTGTTTTTGTAATATGTGTGTTATTGTAATAATAGTGTAATTGTAATTGTGAGTAATTGTGTGTGATTAAAGCAAACCTGCGCGAGGGGTATCTGCCTAAGATGAGGGATGCCTTGGTAGGAGGAATTTCTAAGGGGTTCTAACGCGTATTCACGTTACATCTGGAGAAAATCTACCACAACTCCAGACCGTTAGATCGACGACCGAGCGATGGGACCCGAACCTGGAGCCTTCACACTTCAGCCGTCTACCATTTTCAGTGATATAACCATTGTGCCATGGAGTGTGCCAAATGGAACTTTTACATAGTGTAAAATGTAAAAGTTCTTTCATTGTTTGAACCTAGTATAAATGGTATCGTTATCTATTTTCAAAGGAGAAGGTTCTTTTACGACCTATAACAATTTACATTAATTTTATTTTGTTTCAATTAGATGAATGACTCCAATACACGCTTTAAACCATGATTGACATTACTTATTGGAAACTTTTTCATGCACAAAGACATTTATACACTTCAGCCTTCTACCATATTCAGAACCCTCTTCACTCAGCCATGGTGCAATCGGTCTAGCCCGAAATTTCGGGAAATTATTTTGTGAGCTATAACAGGAAAAACATGTATGCTTTTTCCTGCATTTCAAAAAGGTGCATATCGTAGTTTTTTCAGTAATATATTACACATAATTTTCTGCAATATATGCAAATTTACGGTCGTGTATAAAGTAAATAAACTTTCCTACTTCAGACTGCAAACTCAATTTTTTTTTTTAATTTTTTAACGTTTTATGTTTTCTTTATTTACTTATATTGCTTTCCGAAGTGCTGATGTCTGGGGCACATGTTTCCAAAAAAATTTAAGCAAAATACTTTATCGGACAATTACCCTATTAACAGTTATCATGACATTACCCAATTAAAAGTTGTCAAAATGTTCTCGTATAAGTTAATCTGATTTGCATAGAAATATGGTAACAGTGTTAATAAACGAATTTTATTTTTAAATTATTAAAAGTACTCCGAAAGTATTTAGGGAACTGTATTCAGAGTTTTGAAAAAAACTTCTACACATTCAATCAGATCAACAATCAAAGGGATAAATTAATCTGATTTTCACTGAAATGTTGCACTTGAAAAGAAAGCAAACAAAGAGGTGGCAAGTGCAATCACCGACACGTCTGGGAACTGACTTATATTCAAACAAAAGTCATATATTGTTTGTTGTAAGGAATCAGAGATACCCAAGCTACATACAATGCACCTGTATTAGAAGACTCCGTTGAGGGTTAGAAAAGAGACGAAATATTAAGGCAGTAACCTTAGAGTATAATAACAAATTACCTTCATTTTTAATTCTTGACTTCAATCTCAGATATCCAATCACACATTTAACTTTTCTTCAGCAGGGTATAAATAGTATACCTGACAAAGATCGATTATTATTTATCTACACAAGGATATTACATTCTTCAGCCGGGGATGATCCCTGGCATCCCCCCCCCTAGGGAATTCGCTCCCTGAAAACACAGCAAATATTCTCAGTTTGCCGAAGACTGTGGCTAGTGTTTTGAAAAAAAAAAAAAAAAAACTTTTAAAAAGTATACTGTTTACAGGATGCGGTTAATTATATCCCGGAATTGTCGGCAGCTATGCATATAAGTATGGCTGATATTAAATAAAAATGTATTCAATTGGCTTTTGTTTTGTTACTTGGAAGTTTTAAATGTAATTACCTTAACACAATGCACATATTTCTTGTTATTTGAGTTATTTCACTTTTTAAGGGGTTCTAGCGGGTATCTAACGGATATTCTCGTTACAGTCGGAGAAAACCAACCAAAACTTTAGACCATTACATAGCTGCCAACTCTTCCGGTTTTCCCGGAAGATTTTCCACCACTAATTTTTACTTACGAATTTAAGCTTAAAATAAGTCCACAATTTTATTGTAAAATAAAACTGTTTGAAGATAGTGGTGAAAAATCTTCGGGGAAAAACCGGAAGAGTTGGCAGCTATGACATTAGATCGACAACTGCGCGAAAGGCAGAACCCACACACTCTAGATGTAGAAAGCCTACCATCCGAAAGGTCGACGTCACCACAAGACCTTCCTGCACGTCGGCATCGCAGTTTTACTTTCACAAAGTATATCTATTTCAAATTTGTGGTGAATTTTCTCACTCATAAAACTGATTTAAGATAGAAAATTTAATTTTACCAAAAAAGATAATTTTTGACCATCACTAATACACTCATGTCCATAAATTAAGGATAATGAAGTTCAGGCAAAGAAAGAGAAAGAAGCAAAACAAATTTGACTTATTTGTAAAGTCTATTTATTAAACAAAAAGTAAAGAGCAAAAAAGATGCTATATGTTTGACATAATTAATAAAAATTGCAAGTTTTACTCCCTTGACCAAATTTCAAAAAAGAACCTATTTACAAAAAACAGTATAACATGGTTAGTAGGATGGTTAATACGGAGTATGTCTCCCGGACGATGCAATACAGGCCTGACAACGCCTAGGCATGCTGAGTATCAAATGATCAATCTGATCTTGGGGAATATTACACCACTCATCAAGCAATGCACTCCGATGTTCCGGTAGACAGGTGGGAGGGGGTTGACGGGCTGCAATTCGTCGGCCAAGCATATCCCACACATGCTCTATTGGATTCAAGTCCGTGAGTATGCTGGCCAATGCATACGGGTGATATCCTCCGATTGAAGGCATTCGTCTACAATGTTTGCACGGTGAGGACGGGCGTTGTCATCCATAAACACAAATTCAGCACCCATGGCGCCCCGAAACAAACGTACATGTTGTTTCAGAATGACATCCCGATAGATGTGGCCTGTCATCGTTACACTCTGAACATGCAGGTCTGTTCTGGAACCAAGAATAATTCCTCCCCAAACGAGCCATCCTGCACCACCGTAACGGTGTCTTTCAATGGTGTTCTCTTGGTGGTAACGGGTACCTGGCGCTCTCCAGATGAATGTCCGGCGAGAATCAGACTTCAAACTAAACCTGAACTCGTCGGAAAACGTCACACAAGACCACTGTTGCGGTGTCCACAATGCATGCTCTCTACTCCAGGTTAATCGCAGGCGACAGTGAGTTGCGGTAAGTGGAACACAGGCCTACGAGCATATAGACCAATGTGCCCTAAGCGTCTGTACACGGTCTGCCTTGAAACTGTCGTACCGGTAGCTGAAGAGAGCTGACGAGACAGGTCTGATGCTGTACTCCGTCTGTTTCTTTTGGCAGTAACTGCCAAATAGCGGTCCTCATTCGGCGTTGTAACTCGGGGCGACCTGTGCTGTAACGTCTACTCACATTACCATCATCTTGGAATCGTTGCCAAAGCCTGGAGATGACACTCTGGGCGATTCCAAGTTCCTCGGATACTTCCAGCTGGGTACGTCCACATTCCAATCGTCCGATAATTTTGCCACGTAAAACATCATCCAAATGCCTCCTTTGTGCCATAACTATGCGGTTTTTGCACTAAAAGGCTTTCACAGCTCTTGTGAACAATTTTACTTCTTTGCCACCATTCCTTATATACCCCTCTCTTACACTCTCGTCATTGTGACATGCCATCCACGCCATCTGGTGGTTTCCTGTAATTTGCATATTCTTCTTCAAGATGTTTGTGATCATTCCACAGGTGAAATTTTTATTTTAGAGATCAATTTCTGTGTGATTCTGAATTAAACCTTAATTTATGGACATGAGTGTAGAATATGATACAAAAGTAGATCACAGTGAATTATTTTGTATGAGAAAGGTGTATTTTAATTTTCATCTTTAATTTAAGATGTTTTCTAATATTTTTAGCATCCACCAGAAATTTTAAATAGTTATACTTTTTGAAAATTCAACTATGATGACGGCATTAAAAAAGATCCAATGATGGCGTCAAAGCTTTAGATGGGCCTTCTGTATCTAGAAGATGTTTGCCGAACGCGGTACATTTACACTCCAGCTATCCATCATATTCAGTACGTTATTCTCTCTGTCATGAGACTGAGGTGACCGGCCTGCATTCACTGGGTTTATCAGTGGCCACGTGTAAAGTGTAGAAAGTATAAACAGCAGAGATCTTCCGCACCTGCAGAAAATGCCTCTCTTGAACGGCTAGCCCTGACAACCGTATAGATTGTGTAGGTTTTATATAGGTTTTATCTGAGGGACTCGTTTTTGTTTTGTGAATTTCTCAGGGTGTCTGGATTCATGGACCAGCTCTAGCTCTGCTAGACCAGTGGGATGAGAAACAACAATAACATAATTTTAAGAAAAAATCAGAATGAAGATAACATTAATCTTGAAATAAATATCCCAAACTATTGATAGTAATTCGTTTATTCAATAAAATAAGCAAAAATTAAATTACACTTATTTTAATCTTTTCGGAGCGGCTCATTCGTGAAGGATTTCGACCCAGGAAACGGCAAATCTGTGAGATTTCATCCCCCTCCTTCTCAGCAGATGAGCATACCAGGTCTTTTTTCTTGGTAGGTGGTAGGTGGTAGGTTCTAGGTGGTAGGTGGTAGGAGTACGGGAAACTCCCTTCCCTCTCCTCCCTCCCCCACATTATAACCGAGTATAACAAAAGAGTTCCACTTCTCGATATTCGTTATCTATCTTCCATGAAGGGTGAATGGATTTCTCGTCCAAAGAGGGGAAAGAAATCTCGGGTAAGGCGTTCGTACCAGCGCCGTTCTCCAGTCATATTTATGGCCTGAGGTTTTGGTAGGTTTTCTCCAGATGTAACGTGAATACGCGTTATAACCCTTAGAAAGTCCTCCTACCAAGGCACCTCACCTTTGCAGATCGCCTTAGTGTAGCGTTGCCATAATCACACACAACCAGTCATATTTATTTTTTGGTACAACTGCTGAACCGCCGGCTTGAGAAGATTAAATTCTATATTATGTTTAATAGCTGACTGATTATGTTTAATAGAAGTGTTATAATAGAAGACTAAAGAATTTATATTCTTTCAATATTTGTAGTAATTAAAATTTAATGAGATTTTCCAGTATATGTAACAAAATATTAGTTTTATTTTTTGTAGAGATGTTGCTTTTATTTAATCAGTAGTTTTATTTTTAAAGGAAACATTACAAAGCTCCTTATTTACGTTTATTTGCCTAGGAAGGTAAAAAAAAATTAAACAGAAAAAAAACTATGAAATAATCGGCTACTTTCTTATTTTTATCTAAAAAAGTTAAATCGTTTTTCAATAAAATATCGAATATATATTTTTTAAATTTTCTGTACTTGTTGCTTTTTCTTGTGCTGTACGAAATTTTCGAAACACTAAAACCTTCTCTGCAAAAGTTTCAGACAACACATGCTTTTCCTGCTGTCTTTTCCCACCTTAATTTTCTGAACTTCGTTTCTATCACACCTAACAAAAAAAAAAAAAAAAAAAAAATTCATTTCAAAGCTGCTGTGTGTTTTCTCTTTTTCCACTCCTTTTTAACTGTTTTCTTTGTGTAATGGAAAAATGAAGAAAATATTGTATTGCAGAGTAAATTCCAGTCTCATATTTTCTAAATATATATAATTTGTTTTTCTTGCATGTGAGGTGTAAAAGGAAATGTTTCATTTTTGAATGAAACATATTTACTTAGTGAATTAGAAAATAAAGCTACACAGAAATTCAATTCTTTCAGAAAAAGACTATGAGTCACTATTCAAATCATACACACGTAATTTGTTTTTTCCATTATATAAAAAGAAAAAGAAAAACTGTTCTGAGCACTCAGATAAAAAACACAATAAATTCAATCTTATTTAAACAGCATATCATCGTTGTCATATGAATATCTGCCATGTGCACTTTTTGGAGATTTTTACTAGTTGACTAACTAAATTTTCGTGTAATGTTAATCTAAGCATTGTACGGTAAACAGTGAGCGCTAAAAAGGTGCGCCACGGGAATCAGACGGATTATTTTAAAATAATAATTGCTAATGAAAACTGGTGATAAAAAATAAATTGTTGCGGATTGCAAAAAATTGTCTGACATCGACGATTTTCTAAACGCATTTCTACGGCCTTACCGCGTAATTCACCCGACGGGCTCTCATACTTTGCGGTCATTAAGAAGAAAATTCTATTTACAGAAAGTGGTTTAACATTTTCAGTGCAAAGATGTAGCCAGCTGTATGAATACATGCAGCATATTAATTTTATTTTTCGTTTTGAATACAAAGTCGGAATTTTATTGCGAATCACCATCTAAATCTGAATTTTTATGTAAGTGATAATCCTCAATCATAGCTTCCGGCTGCTCGGGATTAGAATTAAACACTCTTTGAAAATAGTAATTTTCGGCATAGAATATAGTACATTTTCTGAGTTTTACTTAAATATAATCATTGCTTTTTTAAGTAATTCTACCTATGAGAGTCTAACTATAAGATCTAACAAGAATTTTCCGCTGCTAATTATATATGCAATCTCCAAACCGTAAAAACTTCTTAAATTTGAGAAAAAAACAGATTTGCACACAATTATTTCTTAAGGCAACCGTACACGTTCGAAGGCTTTCTTCAGAATTTTTTTATGTGTTAACTTCAGACGTACGTATCATTGTTACATATGACTTAAAAACCTTCAATTTCTTGTGATGTACAGCGGATTAAACGGGACACGAATGAATTAGTTTACATACATGCAAAATACGAACGCGCATCACTACAATAAAAAACCTCTGTAAGAGCAATGACAAATTTCTGGTTAGTAGTAGCTGATCCAGGCTATTTTTATATAAAAATAGGTCTTAAAATTTTGATGATATCGAGAATTTCCGTTTAAACTTAAAGTAAACTGACCCTTAACAGTAAGTTCGGGTCAAAATCTGTTTGTCCGAGAATCCATAATATAAATGCTGTTGTGGAATGAAGCGTATTCCTACTATGTTAAAATGTACCTGGAGGTATGCGTTAGGGCGATCCGAAAATGCAATTTTGCACCGATTTTCGAAATCAGTGAGACACTACTATGGAAGCGTTGTCCTTTTGGTTGATGAATAGTCGTGTAAATGTTTTTTTTCCCTTTTTTTTTTAATCGCACAAAACCTTCAGGTGGCGCCGACGCCTTTAAAATCGGAAATTTGGAAGAAAATAGACATTTCCCCCCCGAAAACACAATTTTTGCAAATTTTCAAAATCGATATCCAACGAACGCGGAAAAGTTTTTTCGTGGGTTCTTTAAAAACTCTGTTTTTTTTTGTTTTTTTTTTAAAATCAGACAGTATCTTCAGGTGTCACTGGCACCTTTAAATTCAGGTATTTTGACCAAAACAGACTTTTTCCCGAAAATAAAATTTACCGCATTTCGGAAATCGTTAACAGCCATGAACTAAAGGTAATTCTAATTTTTAGAGTGTATCATGTAAAGAACGTTTCCGCTGATATCGATTTACAAAGATTTTTTAGCTTTCCCACACGAAACACTTTCTTTTGTACCGTTGTAGATGTATCTTTGTCAAAACAGGAGTGCAAAGAATCTGTGGAAGTGAAATGGGTATCTTACACCCTCTCCTCCGCAGTAGTATTTCCAAAGCACATGTTCGTAAATACAGCTGATCACCCAAAGGGGGAGAGGGTTACTATAGCAAACACCAGAAAGAGGTTTCCCATACTTAACACTTGTAAATGGATGTTGCAATCCACGGGGAAAAGAAGCATCGTCCAGCCGTAAGGCTGGATATCTGGGAAGGCGCCTTTTCGGCAGGAGCGGGGGACTGAAAGCCAACCCAGGCAGCACAAGAATGTTCTCTGAACGTCTAGAAACGTTCAAAATAGTAAGAAAAGCGTTCAGGTAAAGTTTGAACGTTCTGTATAACGTTCTAAAATTGTACTAAGCTATCTTTTGCCAAAAACTGTAAATAAATAACGTCTTTTGGACATGCAACAGGGGTTTTAATGATGCCGTTCTAAAGTAATGCCTAATAATTCGTTCTATTCGACGTGCAGCAGAAGTACAGGTATTACCGTTCAAAATCTATGCCTAATAACACGTTTTATTTGACGTATAACAGAAGTGCTGTTGATACCGTTCAAAAGTTATGCCTGATAACCCGTCCTACTTGACATGCATCATAAGTGCTGGTGGAACCGTTCTAAAGCAGTGCTCATAAATCGTCATACTCAACGCATAACAAAAGTACTGGTGGTACTAAGTTTAAAAGCAATGTTTAACATCACGTTCTACTAGACGCGTTGAATTTATTATTCCGAAACGTCGGAATGAGTCATTCACTTGGCGTCTAATAAAGTTTTACAGACACCTGTTTAGCAGCATCCATGTGTAGATTTGCGCAAAGCAAGCAAGCGGCAAAATCATTTTGCATTACTCGTGATATTGCTGTTTGTCGTATTATTATTATTATTATAATAATAATTATTATTATTATTTGCATAATTTACGACTTGTGTTACTCCCAGACAGCACATAAGCTTAAATCAAGTTTGACATGTCTTTCAATCTAACGTATTAATGCAAGCTTGACAGTTCAATTCATTTTAAGCTTGCAACAAGCTTGGAGATTAATAAAAAATGAGTCAGCTAATATTTTCCCGCCGAATTTAAGTCATTTGAACTGTCAAGCTTGAATACAACTTGATCACTGCTTGATCTGGAAAACCACATAACAAATAATTTATCATCAGTCATAAATGTACTTGACCATAAAATTGACCTTAATTAAAGATTCTATATTTCCAAATATTGAAATTCTTCAAAATAAAATACAAATAAACTACAAAATTGATTTCAAAATCAGTCGTTTGTCTCGATTTTGGCCAATATTGCCCAACATGAGTGTTGCGATATTGAAAATTTTATAATGTGTGCTGCTTTTAAGTTTATATTATGCTTATTTCCCTAGTAGTAGCGTCTATAAATCACATATAACATTATTTTAATTTTGATTCATCCTATGGAAAAATAAGAGATTTACTTCGACATGAGAAATACTGATCAATCTCCCCAAACAACGGCGTGACAACCATAACAGTCACTTCAAACTTTAGTCTATTCTCCTCTAGTCAGATTTGTATTGTGGTTAGGACGCTTGCTTCGCACACCTTAGGTCCCAAGATCGATCCCAGTCGCGGAAAGAAACAGATTAAAATAACTTGAGGTTTCAGCGCAGAGGAGAAAATGCGTGGGAAAATAAAATATATCGGGCGACCGGCGCCCCATGTATTTAGGATTTTTTTTTTTTAGGAAAATTTTTTAGAGTGTAGTAAGTTTGAATCAAGATTGCTATGTCAAGCTTAATGCAAGTTGGGCAAGTGTAAACTTGAACACTTGATTCAAGCTTGCACTAAGCTCACACGCTTGAAATAATCAAGCTTAATGCAAGTTTATTGACTTGATAAATCAAGCAGAGCTGCCAAGCCTCCGGCTTTTTCTGGGAGATTTCCCACCACAATTTTTGAACAGTTTTATTTTGCATTAAATAGTTGGACTTACTTTCAGCATAAATTTGTAAGTAAAAATTATTGGTAGGAAATCTCCCGAAAAAAGCCGGAGACTTGGCAGCTCTGATCAAGCTTACTGTAAGATTGATGCAAATTTGCTGTGCTATTTGGGCGAGAAAACGTAATTTCAACACAGTGTGAACGTCGTACCGATACATTTAATGGTTCTGGATGAGTTCGGGAAGTAAATAATTTGAACCGGTTTTCTACGTTTGAAACTCGTCGGCTGCCCGGACACATAGACGTTAGTAGAGCCGTTTTTTTGTTTACGTACCGTGAATGTTTAAACTGAACGTTCACAGTTCCTACTTGGGACGTAAGTGTGCTGCTGGGGAAAGGGTTAATATTATTTGGAAAAATGTTTCCCTGTAACTAAATAAATAAATTAAAATTATCCTATGCGTTCGAAGGTTATATCGTTCGCACTTGTGAATGACACTGCAAATCACAGAATTTCACTAATTCAGGAATTCAATATTAGACTAACAGTTCAGGAGGAACAGAAACAGCGTTTATTGCAGGTTGTGGAAAAGCGCCGGCGTAAATTTAGAGTACTGAAGAAATCGACGCTTGTAGAAAATGTAGCCAACACCACCTAGATACAGAAGGCCTGAGAACAGAAGCTTTTACGTCATTGCTAGGTCTTCTAAGATGACGTCAGCTTTACTTTCACAAAGTAAAACTATTTAATATTCTGGTTTTACAAATTTTAGAAGATATCTCAAGTTGAAGATAAAAAATATAATACATTTCTGATAAAAAATAATTTATGATGATCTATTTCTACATCATATTATATAACTAGTGATAGATAAAATTTCCTATTTGTCGTAAAATCAAATTTTCTATCTTAAATCATTAAAATGTTTTATGCGAGAGTAAAGTCACCACAAACTTTGAATAATTTTACTTTCTGAAAAAAAAATGTGTGATGACGTCACTTTAGTGGATCTAGTGATGACGTAAAATTTTCTGTTCCCAGGCATTGTATGTCTAGGAGGTGTTGATGTAGCTGCGTCAAGATCCACTGAAAACCGAGTTGACGCTGACAAAAAGTTTTGTAATGCGCTTACTAACTCTCACGTTTGTGACTATCAATAATTCGTTTTCATACGTTATGTCGTGCAAATAAATTGCGCTTAATGAATGTAATAAATTTTAGATGCTTTGAGGAAGTCATAAATATTTTCATAGTTCTAATAATCAGAGCCGTACCCAGGACATAATTCGGGAGGGGGTCCGACTTATTGAATATCATCATATTATTTATAAATATACTCTCACGCACATATAAAATTTATTTGTGAACATTGGGACAAGTATTTCAATGTAAATTAGATAAAGTTGTACCTGAACATGGCAATTGTTGTTAATTGGGTAATATCATGTAATGAGTCTCATGGTGACCAGCCAAAATATTTTGTTTAAATTCTTTTTGAACGATGCATTCGAAACAATACTACTACGTAAAGCAATATAAATAAATATGTTAAACATAAAACGTGGAAAGAAACTAAAAGAAAGTACTCAAGATGCAGACATAAATAGGGAATGCCGGAGAGCTTTAACCCATTTCAGGTAAACTTATAGTTACACCCACGTCTGAAGTAATAATATTTCTCATGCATATTTTATTCTGTTGATAATATGCTTACAGTAGGAATCCATTCATTTCTGTTGTTTCTAAGAGATTTGGGATAGTTGTGACAGTGCTTATTTCTATAGTTTATGCTTTAAAAAAATTATTAGATCAATACTTTAGAATTGGTCTTGAATTAATAAATTTATGAAAGCACACTAAAAGTTTTCAACCTTTCAACTTTTTTACGGCTTTAACTTCTTTTAACAGAGCGTTTCTTCACTTTTACTTCCAAAACCGTGCTAAAGATTTTTGAATGCTACGCCGTTACTCTGTTTATTAGAAAAGTTTAAACAGCATATATTAAAATAATAAAATAATAACGCTAAAAACATATTTATATATTTCATATCAAGAGGGGAATTTTGGTATAGTTGACAATGTCTACTACGCCTAGAGTGCGCACGTAAGCAAAAGCTTACGAGTGAGACGTATGCTCCGCAGTCCCATATCCAACAGTGTCCGCTGATCTGTGTGTTCCAAAACACTTGCACCTTGAGCTGAATTCTCCCCTCGTCGTTACCAGTTCGCCGTCGTAAAATCAGCCCCTCCCTGAGGTGACTTGAGGTGGACTTTTAATGAGGAGCGTCAACGGGTACTTATGAGCAGCTGAAAGACCTCCCGTTTTCCTCGGGAGTTATTAGCTGTTTCTGCCCAGTTGACAGCTAACCACCGACGTTTCGTGAGATACCGGGGCAGAATTTCATCCTTGGGCTTGCACTCATTGGGCTGTCACGTGAGTCACTGTCTGCCGCCGAATTTTCTGTACCAGGCGTCACAGTCTCCGACGTCTTCTTCCTTTGAAAATGAGTGGACGCCCAACATTTTCCTGTCATCTACTTGTTTCACTGCCATTAATCCACTTTTTATAATTACTTACAACGGCAGATCGTAAACAGCCGACCTGTCCTGCAGTTTCGGAGATACCCGCTCCGAGTCTTCAGGCCATTATAATCTGTCCTCTATCAGATTCGTTTAGATCTCAGCAGCCTTTCCCGTCACTCACAAACATAAGTGCAAGAATAATTCCTTACCTTCTCCAGCAACAGATAAATACCATTTTCACTTAATTACGTGGTCTCCATGTCATCCAGACGAGTTTAATGAAAAATGTGGGGGTGGTCATAAATCGTCATAGTGCTTATGGTTCGTCAGAATATATTGTTTAACGTGATTTTTACAGATGCTCAGATAGCAATATACCCCAGGTGAAAATTTATAATCAATTGCTTTATTTTCTTTTTGAGTTAGCTCATGCATCTGCAGGTTCTGCCTGTCTGTGTCTAACTATTAAACAGTAATAGATTTAGTTTCCTTCAATGACAAGAAAAAAGCGTATAGTTTTATTTATTCCTAATGCTACAAAAGAGGCTAAAATATTATTATCAATAAGTCATTTAACGTGTTACAGTAAACATGATAAAAACACAACTCGCTAAACAATATTTCCATTTTCCTCTTTCCTTCTTCACATGTTGAATAAAATTTCTTCCTGTTCTCCTCTTTAGAGAAGTTTTCTTAACTCGACACAAATTTTCTTGCAAAGAGACTATTACAAGACTTGTGTGCTTAAAAAATTCTTCTATTGTGCGCTTACATACTTCTTATATTGTGCGCTTAAATACTTCTCTTAAAACTACTTTGAATTAAAAAAAAAATCACTTGAATCTTCTTGTATCTTTCTTATTTTTTATTTAACATAAGGAAATAGCTAGAAAGTTTATAACTCGTGACTTAAAACCGAAACAGTTTTACTTGAATCTATTTGAGTGTCTTACTGATTATCTATAGCGGCGGTTTACCTACCCAAATTCCCTTGGATTGCGCCACAAACACAGCTGTCTAGAACAATCTATCTCTTCTTAACTGAGAGTTCTTTCAGATGAAACGCTTTTTAAGACGATATTTATCGGTTTTTTCTAGTAGAATATTTTGCTAATTATTGGTAAAGGCTATTGAGAGATATATTTCTTTACTCTACTTTTTGTATGTGAGTTTTAGTGCTTTATTTTTCAACAGTTAAACTTTTTAAAAATCACCCAATGTGTCTTTCTTGTTAATATGGGATGCTTCAAGATATTTATGCATGGATTTTTGTCTTTTTTGTCTTTAACTTTATTTTAATTATTTTTAATTATATAGTCTAGAAATGTTTCCTCGAGTGGCCTGGGTTCTACTTAAAAAATAATATTTTTAGATTTTGTTATGCATACGGAGTACTTTTTTGTATACGAAACAATCACCTCTCATTCTGATGTAGTGAGATAAAAAATCTAGAGTTGCTAAAATCGTAATCAGTGAGCTTTTGTAATAAAAAAGTAGTTCTCTCATGTCTCGTAAATTTCATGTTTTATGAGGCATCTGATCCAGAATAAAAAATGAAGAAATTAAACCGAAATCTTCTGGGTAAAATAATTATTTAATTATTAAGTCCATAGGTGTCAAGAATTACGGAATGTAAGTAACCACTTTTTGTGAACGGTAATTCCCTGTTTAAAGTATAGCAAAATTATTGCGCTGTAGGTGCGGTCATGTAATTGCTTTGGAAAATTATTTTAAAAAAAATTACGGTTTGGAAAAAGTGGTTCATTATATTTCGTAATACTTGGCACCTATGTTTAGTCTATTGTAGGTTATCCTCCTTGTATAATCAAATTCTAATATGACTTCGCATGATGTTAAAAATCCCAGGTAGTTGAGCTGAAAGAAGTTTGAATTATTGGCTAAATGAACTTCGACTGTTGTAATATCGCAAAATAGTATCTGGTACAATTAGACATTGTATGTGTGCGGCAGGAGGTGCAATAGACATATCAGTTAATTTTATGTCTTAAACCTTTTAGATGAAGAAGTAAACCTAACTTTTCGATTAATATTTAATAAAATTATTAATCGACATTGTTCATCGATAAAACTTAATGACGATGTATACTTTAAAAAAATACTAGACTCTCTTTTATTTCAATTAAAAGTTGATGTGTGTTTATAATGGACAGTTCAAATTAAATCAAGACTGTGTTTTCTGCTATAAGTAAGGTAAGAAATCTATATTTGAAATAAAAATAATGTGATGGTTTACCAACTGCTTAAAAACAAACGCACTATATAGGGAATAGGAAATATTTTTTATATTATTCATTTTTTCCTACAAAATGTATGCTTCCACTCAAAAAAATATATTCGACGACCCTGAAAAACTCATTTCCTCTTTGTGAATAACCATTTAGCCTTTGGAATAACACACAAGCATTAAGAAATACGAGTAGTTATTATTACTTACTATATGATTCACGCTTTATTTAATTGAAGATTATTATTTTATCAATGAATCTGTAGTAGGAAATTTTACTTACACTCAAATATATTTATTAAATGGCATAGGAGTGAAATTTCATTCAATATTGTGATTTCTGGGAAAATTTTGGAATTCTTGCCACACTGATGATAGCTATATGATTCCATATTATTTTGGTTAACCTTAACTTTCCAAATACGCTTGTCACATTAATTCAGAATCGCATGATATACATTCCAGTTAGACCATCTTAAAAAGAATATGAAAACCAGCAGTAAAGAAACCTACTCAACGCATTGCTTCATTTCTAAAGCAGCGTTCCGGCTGTGTTATTTAAATTTAATATAATTATTTTTTTCTAATAGCATTCGTAATTAATATATTTATTTCACTTATGATTACCATGCAGTGACAAGAAAATCTGTCTACCATACTACGTGTCCGGATTCAATTGCATCTATTGGCTTAGGTGCAATGTTCCACCTCCTTTCATATGAGGCAACGATGGTCCACCTATTAGGTGCCTCAACAATAAAGTAGTCAGTACTTCTGACTTAGTAATAGCCAATGCCAATAAACAGGTAGTGACCGAAATTAGAAAAGAAAGTTATAGTGTTGTACTGTCTATGGAATGAAATGAACCAATTATTATAAACAGTAATTTTCGTATTCAAATTATTTACTTACGGATATCTGTGGTACTCGGTCGAAGCAGTATTGCTGAGTGCAGAGTTAATGTAGAATTTGGCTCATGAAGTGAAAATAGAATTAAAACGTGCACTGTTTAATGCAGTGGTTAATTTTGTTTTCTAGATGTGGGGAACAATACAAATATTATTCAAATAGAGCCTGTTTAAACGAAAAAGATTTAGATTCTTTTCAGTGTCGAGTGCGTTTTGATCACTAACAAAAGGATTACGAAAAGTAAAGCCTTTTGGAAAAACGGTACATTAAAAAAATCTATAATATATACAATATATTTTTAACAGTTTGAAATATATTTTAGCAAACCTGAAAAAGGCTATCTCTTGTCCAGAGTAATTGTATTGGAGTAATAGAAGGAGAATTTCATTTCATGCCTTGAGCATTGCAAAACATCCTAAAATTAATATTGACCTTACAAGGGTAATTAAATTTCTTGAAATGCACTTTTGCATAGAGCTGACATTTTGTAAATCTGCCGTTGATTAGTATTCACGACATACTGTAGGACCAAATACTGTTTGTGCATGCATGTTTTAAATACGTAATGTATATTTACCAGAAAATCTTTTATTTTAAGAACATTCAAATTTATTCAATTATTTGCTTATATATTTTTCTTGGAAAATGTGGAAAATAAATTAAGAAATCTGTGGGCCCCACCATCCCCGAGTGATTAACATTCTGAATATGGTAGACGACTAAATTGTGAATGAGCTGCGTTAAGTTCACCAAGCAGCTGTCGAACTAACAGCATGAAGTTTTTGTCGGTTTTCTCCAAACGTAAAGTTAAAATCCGTTAGAACCTCTTAACATGGCAGCCAGTCTTTACGGAATATAATTAACCACTTTTTTAATCCATTAATTTTCGCCTTAAAATTTAGCAACATTTTGATCGTTTACCTGTCACTACTTTGTAAAGTAATAAAAAAAAGCGCTGTTTTCAAAATGCGGCTGATTGTTTTCAGAAAAATTTGGACGCTGTGCCTTAAAAAGTGTTTTGGCGCAAAATGCGGGAAATATGTGTACTGTGTACCTTTGAAACTTTCATTTAATTAAATAAATTTAAAATTGGATATATTTATGTTTGATATCACCTATACTTAAATGTAATATTGAAACCCATTAGCAGTTTTCGAAAAATCCGGTCGCCAAGTCAACTAACAATTATCTGCTTGCGGCTACCTTTTATTTCTTTAAAATAATTGAGTATATCCAAGGCTACTGTGAATTCGTATTGGCACCTCAGATTTTTCAACACTCTTAGATCTCTGGACATTGAGAAAATTCTCCGTTTCCATCTAATGAATATTGCCTCTCCTGGCTTATACCGTTCTGCGCTCCTGCGCATGTCTTAGACACATGCGTACATTGACTGTTCAACAATTTTAAATGCCATTGTTTCTGATATGAATGCCATTGTTCTATTTTATTATTATTATTATTTTTTTTTTTTTTTTTTTTTTTTTTTGCTCAGACAGGGTATTCATTCCTATATTGCACACCCTTTTATTTATACGGTAAACCTCACGTACCACTGTTCCAAAATATCTAGCCATAATCATCGATGCGTTCTTATTTACTCATTCAATTCATTTCTAAATTCCCATGTCTGTACCTGTAAAAGAGTTTCACCGCTAAACCCGTGCGTTCTGGAACTACCCTCTCTCCTCTTGTATTCCTTTTAAGCAGATCCTTCCGGCTGCGAAACTGTTTGTCGCTTGACAATCGGGACTCATGGTTGAAATTTCCGGTTTTTCACTGCGTATAATACATCCGCGCGTTTGGAAAAGGGGGAAACTGTAGCTCGACGACTCAACTCGTGTTGCATGCAACCGGTTTATTTCCTGCGCCGGGAGTGACTCGGCACATTTTTTGCCTGTGTTCTTTTAGGATGTCAACGTCGTGTAGAGGTAAGTGATTGTTATTTAATTATTTTGTTAATGAAAGCTTATGCTGCCCTATTAACTGTAATTTTGTAAAGAGAAACAAACTTAACGTTACTATTCTTACGTTTTATTTTGTAAAGAGCCGTTCTGCATGTCAAGTCCATGCGGTCTGATAGGTTATTATTCTGTGAAATCCCTATGTTTACTTTAAAATAAATAGTCTTCTATTATTCTAGAGCGCGTCTTACTCATCATGGCTATTGCCTGCAATTGCCCGATAAGTACCAAAATCCAAGGGGAAATCTGCAGCTTTCCGTCCCAGGTACTCTGGTGACGCAACTCAATAATTTTATTCTAACTTGTATTAATTAAAATTTGATTAGTAAAATTACTGTACTATGTATTTGTCTCGCCTATAGCTGTATGTCCGGTATTTATTTATATGCATATTTTTGTCTTTTCATATTGCCCTTCTCTTGCATCCTATGCGTGACATCCGACCGAACGACTCGCCGCAAATCCGAACGAACGACTCGCCCCCATGGGAATCACTCCCTGCCGGTTTGTTTACCAACAGCAAAAGCCAAACGACAACACCAGCTGATGCCTTGCTAACTTGTGTTTTACTTTTTATTTATTTTTTTTTTATTTATTTATTTATTTTTTTTTTTAACATACGTATGTGTGTGCCTGTTATCTTATTGCTTGCTATTATTATCTACATTATTATATTTTGTCCGTCTCTTTTTTTTTTTTTTTTTTTTTTTTTTTTTTTTTGTTGTTGTTGTTGTTAACATTCCCTTCATTTTCAGCTTAGCTTTTCTGCAGTGCACAAGGTTACACGGGATATCCCTTTTGATTATATATATATCATGTCATTATTATTATAATTCTTATTATTATTACTGTTATGATTAGCTAAATTCAATTGCCTTCCAGGTCGCGTTTTTCTCTTTTCCTATCAGTTTTGTAATTCTTGTGTTCGGTTTTCCTTTCACAGAGATTCCAATCCGCTACTCAGCTATTTACGCAATTGAAAATCAAGAATCATGAAAAGCGACCCTCTGGACCTCACAACTCGGCTACTGGTAAGAGCCCTTTTTTTTTTTTTTTTTTGAATCTTTTTTTTTTCTTATGTTTGTGCTGTTTCTCGCCCCTTCCGGGAGCGGTTGCGTAACCAATAACCATGGGTGGGGGTTTTTGACTCGTCAGAGTCTGTTTCTTGTGTCTGGGGTTTTACCCGAAAAATGAGGTTTTTATGTACTTTTTTCGATTCTACATGAGGTTTATTCACTTCTTTAAGTAACAAATTATTATTACGAAATAGTTTCATTACCCTATAAGGGCCGGTAAAAATGGGGTCAAATTTACACTTCTTGTGCATATTTCTCATGTATACCAAATCCCCTATGTGGATTGGAGTATGTTTAGCGGGTTTTTCTAAGTTCTGCGGTTTAGCCGCTTTTTCTTGAAATATCCAGGCCTGTTGTCTGTTATTTAAATTCTGCTTAATTAATTTGTCCACAAATATTTGTATTTCCTCTTGGGACCAACTTGATTCGAAAATATTTTGTCCCTGTACGTCAGTTGTATTGTCCAGGGGTATTTTAATGTCACGACCCAGAAATAGTAACGCCGGCGGGAAATTCGTCGCCCTGTGTTTAGAGGCGTTGTAATAGAGCTGCGCCCATACACTTGCATCTTCCCATTCAAAAGTGTTCTCTGCTATGCATCGAATACACTGCTGAAGCGTGCCTTGTGCTCGCTCTACCGTCCCATTCGATTGTGGGTGGTAGATCGACGAAAAACGACTCTCTATATTGAGAGATTTTAAAAAACTCCTTAATTCCTTTGATCTAAATTGAGGTCCGTTATCCGATATAATCGTATCTGGAAGCCCAAAACGAGAAAAATAACTTTGTAAACATTGAACTATTTGATCTGCAGTGATTTTTCTACATGGAAATAATTCTATATACCTTGAGAAACTGTCAACCACGGAAAAAAAAAAGCAATTGCCTCTGACACTGCGAGGCAGCTTCCCAACAATATCTATATGTAGGCACTTTCCCGGAAGTGTTGCTCGGTCCATTTTTTGTCTCGCCGTAGCGGAAATGTGCCTGTTTTTGAATTGTGCACATCTGTGACAGTTATCGATAAACGTCTTTACGTCGTCAAATAAGTTGCCCCAAGTGTAATATTTTTTTATTAAATCGATCGTTTTTTGTCTGCCGAAATGTGTTGCGTGTGCAATTTTGATCACGGACTGTTTTAAAGCCTGAGGGATCACAATTAAATCTATTCCTGCCCTCTCTCGCGTGGCTTTTTCCCTTTAACGAAGAATTCCATGTGTATCGAGATAGTAATTTTTGAACTTAGGACTTTTAGGGGTTTTTTCGCGGACGTGTGGTATTATTTTGTTCAATAATTCATCGTTCTGTTGTTCCTGTTTAATTTTTTCGGTCGTTAAATCCTTCTTCCCTTCGAAGATTTGTGCCGTTATGTTATTTACCTGTTCTTCTTGTAAGATGTATCGGGACAAATAATCCGCGGGGTTTTCCTCACCCTTTATATGTTGAAATTTAAACGCAAATTCACTTAAAAATAATAGCCACCTTGCGGTGATATCGGATTGCTGCGTTAGATCTAAATGGTATTTCAATGATTTCGCGTCACTAATTAATACAAATTCATGGTTCCATAAATAATTGCGAAAATGTCTCACCGCTTCATAAATTGCCATTAGTTCCAGTTTAAGAGATGAGTATCGTTTTTCCGCATTTTTTAAAATTCTGCTAAAAAATTTGACTGGTGTTCTGCCTTCTGGCCGATCCTGCATTAAAATACCATTAATGGCCGTGTTGGATGCATCGGTTGCTAACAGGAATGGTTTTGCAAAATCAATTTTGGTAATTCTTGGTTTTTCTAAAATGATCTGTTGTATGTTCGCGAAACTAGCCTGACACTCTTCCGACCATTCAAATTTTTTGGTCTTTCTTGTGAGCTGCACAATCGGTGCAATAATTTGGGAATATTGTGGAATAATCGTTCTGAAGTAATTTGTCATCCCTAAAAATGATTGAATCTCTTTAACTGACTTAGGGGTTTTAAATTTTGTGATTTTCACGATGTTTTTTTGGTCTGGGGAAATCCCTACTTCGTCCACTTGGAATCCTAAACATGTGATATTTTTTCGGGCTATTTTGATTTTTGACGGGTCCAATGTTAAATTAAACTCTTTGAGCTTTTGGAATATTAAAGTCATTTTTTTTCGTAATTCTTCGAGGGAATTAGCTGGTATAATTATATCGTCTAGGTAGAAATTTATCTTCGTTTCTCTCATACCTCCCAGCACCGTATTCATGAGTTGGGTGAAGTAACTGGCGCTGTTTCGCAAGCCAAAGGGTAGTCTCGTGTGTCTAAAATTTCCTCGGTGGGTAATTATTGCACATTTCTCTCGCTCTGCCTCCGGTAATGCTATTTGAAAAAACGCAGATTTAAGATCCATAGTCGTGTACCATTTGAATCCGGCAACTTCTTGTAAGATATCTTCAATATGTGGGATATATGTTTTATAAGGTTCAGTGATGTTATTTAATAATCGAAAATCTGTCGCCATTCGGTATTTAGGGGTTTTATTTTCCTCACTTGTTTGCTTTTTAACGAAGATTATTGGGAACGCGTAACCCCCGTCGGATGGTTCGAGTATACCCGCTTCTAATAGCTCGTCTATTTCGCGGTCTGCGAGCGTTTTCATGTTTTGCGGTATTGGGTACGGTCTACATTGGATAGGGTAATTGTGGGCTAATTTGATTTGCGGTTTCACAGCGTCTGTCACTCCTAATGTTTTATAAGAGGTAGAGAATACCTGATAGTTTTCTTGTAGCATTTTTTTAAATATACGCTGTTGGTCTTCCGGTAAATGATCTAAATCAAAAGTCGCCTCTTCGAATTCCTTTTTTCTCAAGTTTAGGATATTGTCCCTATCATTAGTTGTTTGTGCACAATAATTCATTCCTACTTCTGTACCTTGTGATGACTCCCTTATCTGCCGAACGTTCTGCGGTTCTATGATTTTCGCGACTTTCATGTTTTTTTGTAAATGTTTCGTGGTGTTGGTGTTATTTTCGAAAATCATTTGTAACGACTTATCTGTTTTTTGTTGGATGATGCATATCTGTTCCTTTTGGAATTTGGGTATGACTTGAATGTTGCTTTCATTTTGTTGCTTTTCAATAGGTCGATCTGTTTTTAAATTCACTATTTTTGTGTCCGCGGGCGGAATCAGTACTTTCCGTGCTATTCGAATGAAATTATTAATCTCCTCCGTCTTATCATTTTCTTCCCTTAGCTCCGTATTTTTGGTCTCTGATTTATTAATTGGAATTTCTTCATTATTTATTGTTATGCTATTTTGTTTCGTATTTAAAATTACTTTATTATTAATCATGAAGTCGTAACCTAATATGATTGGGTATTGTGGGTTCATTGCGAAGTTTGCCACGAAGAAGGTGTTATTGCATTTTTTATGCCCTATTTTAAATGAAAACTTCACGGCTTTTAGAAAAGGTACAGTTTGTTGTGTCACAGATTTTATTGTTACCTGTCTGGAAATAAAGTTTATTTTTATTTTACTTTTTATTCCTTCAAATATTTCGTTATTTATTAAACTAATTCCTGCTCCTGAATCAATGAGTGCAGCATATTCTTCATCCCCAATGTTAAGCGTTACTAGTGGTAATTTAATTACATTTTGCTCGTTGTCACTCACCGACATTATATACCTATGGTTCTCTTGTTGTTTGCGTTTATTATCATTTATTTCTTTCGTACTATTTTGTGCTTCTATCATTTGATTTTTATTTTTGTTTTTATGGTCAATATTTACTTTGGTAGCCTCGAGTTTCGTTCTATGGGATCCCAACCTCTGATTATTATTTATCTGTTGCCTCTGGGACCCCTGTATGAGTTTAAATTCTTATAGTCCCTGTTTCCATTGTTGTTCGTTCTGCGGAAATTTGGTTGCTGTCGACCGTCCGCGGGAATTCTTTCCCAGCATGTATGAGCGGAGTGGTTCGACTTTCCGCATATTTGGCAGATAATTGCAACTTGTTTATAACTACTATTATGTTGATTAACTGGTTGCCTTCTATTTCGTGGATTGAACCAGCAGTCTATGTCTGTGTGATTTTGTTTTTTACAAAAAGAGCATGATTTCAATGGATTGGATTTTTCATTCACTTGAGAAATCTCGAGTGCCTGAATTTTATCCTCAAACTCTTTTATTTTATCTTTTAATTGCGCGATTTCTAAGTCCTTCAATAGACCAGTAACGTCTGATTTCTGTACGTCAATATTGTTTATGTCCTCTTCTTCATTAAAAATTCTCTCCAGTCTGATTGCCAACTCAACCGCCTCGTCAAAGTGTTTTATGTTTTCTTTTAAAATTTCTCTTCTAATTTCCGGACGTACCGCTTCCGTGAATTTCGCGAGCATGATGTGGTTCTTTATCTTATCTGTTTCCTCTGACGGCTTATCGATCCCTAAAAATGCTTCAGTCTTTTCAGAAATTATGTCCCTTAGTTGTATAATCGATGTTTTCGGGGTTTGCCTAATTGCATTAAATTCCGCGTGAACTTCCGAAGCTGATTTTATTTCCCTAAATCTTTGGAGAATCGCTTTTTTCAGGTATTCGTAATTGTTTCCGTCTTTCGTCTCTTTTAGACCTAGTATAAATGCTTTTGCCTTACCTTTGAGGCATGTCTTTAAAATTATGCCTTTCTGCTCATTTGACCAATCGGTGAGAGCAGCTACGTTTTCAAATTCGCTGAAAAATTGCTTTGGGTTCTCGAGACTATCAGCCGAATATCGGGGCAATAGAGGGATTAGTCCCGTGTCTGGCATTTTGTTATGCTGGCTTTGTGCCGAACTTTGGGTATTTCGATTCCTAAGAGACTCTGGCGAATCCTGTCTAACTCTGGGACGACCCATTTTTTTTTTTTTTTTTTTTTTTTTTTTTTTTTTTTTTACTTTAAATATTTACAGATACTATTTTACCTATTTTAACACTATATATTCCGTTACCTTATACATATAGAAAATGCACTTTGACACTTTCAACATACACATAAATGAAAAATATTGTACATGAATACATACATATTAAGCAAGTACTAATTCAATTGTTCTGTTCTACTGATTGTTGCATAATATTCCATCAATAAAATATTTATTTATTTATTTTATTTATTTACTTAATTTTATTTAATTTAATTTTTCTGTATGTCAATACGTTGTAATGACTACAAACTATCTTATTCACAACATTCTTTCTATTAGAGAAATTAATTGTTTTAACAAAAATACCTTCTTTGTCACCTTTAAAATCAAAGTTCTTTCGTATATATATATATATTTTTTTTTGCAGCAGTATATTAACACTTACAAAACACAAATAAAATATTCAAAGAATATCAATGCATGGTTTTTTTTTTTTTTTTTTTTTGAAACTGAGAAACAAGATAGTAACTTCGTTATTATGATGCACAATTTCTCTCCCAGACTTTGTTTTATTTTTGAAAAATCTACTATATATATTTATTATTATTATTATCATTAATTTAACTATCATTTGAGTTACTAGGAGTACATAAAATTGCCTTTTTTCTACGGCACCATTATGTGGTGGATTAATTTTGTTATGGTTAAAATTTGATGAAAACTAAAGCCTAAGATGATCGTACAGTGGTATTATGCCGCGCATAACCTGCCTGGCAAGTACTCCTAGGATTACGCTGAAAAATGAAAAATGATTGACATACACCTAAACACTAAAAAAAACTAAAGACTCTATGAATTGCGAATAAATTCCATTTATTCTTAGTCATTCCACTAATATTAATTAAAAGACGATATTGACATAATTTTAAACTCAAAAACATGTCTGCGGGAGATGTGGTTTTGGAGGATAAGGGGTATCCACAAAAGGTTTGAAACACAAATAATAAATAAATTATTTGGGATATTCACCATTATGATGAGGTAGCCATCTTTACACAGGACACGATCGACGCGTGCACTATTGGAACCGTTTTCTTTCTCTTAAGCCATCATCAAGCCACCGATTCCATGTTTCTTTTGAACACAACTTGATCATATTGATTCGAAGCACACACTGATTTTTTAAGCCCGTTCACACCTTTTCCAAAATCTCTTCTGCTTCTTCTTTTTTAGCACACTCGTTCTGTCGTCTTTTTTTCTTCTCTCACGGGGCTGTTTCCTTTTTTCTTACCCCCTCTTACATCATTGGCTGGAGTTTCTGATTTGTTCGTATCGGGGAATTAATGCATCCTCTCGTCGAATCCCCGACATGTAGGTGCGTCATCGGGGAATATACCCCGCCAAATTTGCATATCATTTTCGGCCATAAATATTTTCGGCCATAAATATTTTAACGTTGACAGTTCATTGTGCTATAGTGTCCAGACTGTCCATTGCCTGGCGCCTCTTCTAATTTACGGTCCACTTGTGTGGTCTTCCCATGGGAACCGTCTCAAAATTATATTTTACTGCTGTTTCACTTCACCACATCAGGAAATTACAGTCTCAGGGAGACCGAACAGAATATTTTGTTTTTTCTCCAGAAAAAATGAAGTAGCCAAAGGAGGGGTTAATTAAATCATTTTTAGTAATTTGTTAATTGAATGAACTAAGACATTTTTCCAAGATAAAAAGCAAATATTTGAGTAACAAAGATAGTGACTAAAATTTCCACTCAAGCATTTGACAAGGACACTCATATACAGGGTTGTCCAAATTAAACTTCCCCAATTTAGAGGCCTGTGCAGGATGTTGTATGGGTCATTATGTGATGAAATTTTGAAAACAGACACTTCAGACCACGCGCTCGTGATTTATTAAAAAAATATATATATTAGTACAAGAAGTTGTCGAAAGGTGGCACTGTAACACTAGTTATTTGCATATTGCAACAACGTGATTTGTAGAAATAACGTTTCTGCGCATCGTATCCAAAAGACGAACCCTACAAAAGTGGAAGCGAGGCGCTGCACAGGCAGTTGTTTCCAGCTTGCTGATGCACAATGGCGACTTTGAAAGAGAAAGCTCTGTTAAACATTTCTACCAGAATGACGAAAATTCCTGTGCTGCGATAAGAGCATTCCGTCGGCTGAAGAGCTTAACCCGAGGACCAATGACACCACGCGCTTTATGAGAAATGATGACGAAGTCCGAAAGAACCGGACAGCTGGGAATTTGACCAGGTGGAGGAGGTCATGTTGTGGATTCTGCACGCGTACAAGACGATGCTTTGGCGGTCGTGGACGCCACTAGCCAAACTCCACATGGATGTTGTCAGTGTGCCAACTGCTTCTCGTGCTGTTGATATGCCCCATTCGACCATCTGGCGTGTAGCGTCACCTATCGGCAACTTCTTGTACTAATATATTTATATATATATTTTAAATAAATCACGAGTGCGTGATCTGAAGTGTCTGTTTTCAAAATTTCATCACGTTATGACTCATGCAACCTCCTGCACAGGCCTCTGTGTTGGGGAAGTTTAACCCATTTGTGCCTGGATATTTTTGCGACTTTCTTCGATTTTTACTGATAACAGAAATAATAGATAAATTTCTTATGTCAACTTCTTGAACAAGGGATGATTTCTTTTAAAATCATTATGCATAAAAATCGATATATCAACATCCTACTTGGTCATATTAAAATATTTTGTAGAGTTGAGGCTCAATACTCATGAATAAAGGCTAGGAAAAATAAATAACGTTTTCGACTAATAGCGAAAATGCCGTCCCAAAAAAGGGACACTAGGCATGAATGGGTTAATTTGGACAACCCTGTATTTTGTTGAAAGTAAAGAACCACCGCTAACCTGCATATTCCAGCCGTTACTGCTGCTGTTCACCAGCTTGACAAACTCCTTTCCATTCGTTCCACCTAACCTCGCGGTCAAATTCACTTGATACATTCGGCGCTTGCTCAGACGCATCATCGACGAACGAATGAATTTTTTTTTCACTATAAAAACAACGTGTTTAAAATTATGGTTGCTAGAATTATTTTTTAATCTCCTAGAATTTTTTTTTTCTGCAAGCAAAATAGTAGAAGTTGAAAACTTTGTAAAAGACGTTTTGGCAAGTAAGTATTTTGTAAAATTAATTTTGTTGAATCAAACAAACTTTTGTTTTGAAACTACTGAACCCCGTAACCAAAGGAATTTTGTTAAATTCCACAAAACACGTTACCGTGTTCATGTTATATCTCGTTGAAAACCTCTGAAAACTGCCCGACTATTAGATCGACAGCCCTTCCCAAGCTAGAAACCTGGACCTTCGCATTTCAGACATTTACCCTGTTTAGTGTCTTATCCTTTCCACTACGGTGGGCCCATACGAAGATATGTCACACAGAAATTCAAAAATAACGTTTAAAGAGTAATCCATTTGAAATTTTCCATACGTTAAATATATCAATGTTTCTCAGGTTCCCTTTTTTTCAATTGCAGTACTCTCAGCACTGTTCTTTAAATATTTTCGGAGAAATTATAGTAATTTCAAAATACAGTTTGTTTAGTAAATCTAGGACAACATTTGAATGTAAATCAGATTAAGTACCTGTGCATTTTGATTTCTGTTATTAAGAAAATTTCAGGAAATTACAATCTCAGGGAGACCGAAGAGAATATTTTGTTTTTTCTCCAGACAAATGAAGTAGCCAAAGGAGGGGTTAATTAAAATGCATTTTTGTGAATTTGTTAATTGAAACGAATTAAGGTCTTTTTCCAAGATAAACAGCAAATATTTGAATAACAAAGGTAGTGACTAAAATTTCCACACAAGCATTTCTTACGGACAGTTATATAGCGCGTTTAAAAGTAACGTGCCATCGCTGATCTGCCTATTAGGGCAACAGCTGCTCCCCAGCTTACAAGACAACATTCGTGCTGATGCCACCTAACCTTGCAGTCAGATTTACTTGATACGTTCAACGCAAGTCCGCAATGGCCGCTGACCAAGGATCAAATATTTTTTTACTATAAAAATAACGTGTTTAAAATTATGGTTGCATAGAATTATTAATATAATAGAATAAATATTCCAAGATTAACTTTTATTTTTGTCTGTTGATTAATTAAAAAAATAATTTTAAAAAACCACTGGGTCATGGTGTCCCCAAACGAAGAGATGTTATACTGAAATTCAAAGCACAAAAATTAACGTTTAAAGAGTTATTAGAATTATGACCATGAAGAGTAATCAATTTGTAATTCTTCATATGTTAGGTGTTTGCCGAACGCGGTACATTTACACTCCAGCTGTCCATCATATTCAGTACATTATTCTCTCTGTCATGAGACTGAGGTGACCGGCCTGCATTCACTGGGTTTATCAGTGGCCACATGTAAAGTGTAGAAAGTATAAACAGCAAAGATCTTCCGAACCTGCAGAAAATGCCTCTCTTGAACGGCTAGCCCTGATAACCGTATAGATTGTGTAGGTTTTAAATAGGAGGATTTTTTCTGCGGGACTCGTTTTTGTTTTGTGAATTTCTGAGGGTGCCTGGACTCATGGACCAGGTCTAGCTCTGCTAGACCAGTGGGATGAGAAACAACAGCAACATAATTTTGAGAAAAAATCAGAATCAAGATAACATTAATCTTGAAATAAATATCCGAACCTATTGATTGTAATAGGTTTATTCAATAAAATAAGCGAAAATTAAATTACACTTATTTAACCTTTTCGCAGCGGCTCATTCGTGAAGGATTTCGACCCAGGAAACGGCAAATCTGTGAGATTTCATCCCCTCCTTCTCAGCAGATGAGCATACCAGGTCTTTTTTCTTGGTAGGTGGTAGGTGGTAGGTGGTAGGTTGTAGGTGGTAGGTGGTAGGAGTACGGGAAACTCCCTTCCCTCTCCTCCCTCCCCACAGTATAACCGAGTATAACAAAAGAGTTCCACTTCTCGATATTCGTTATCTATCTTCCATGAAGGGTGAATGGGTTTCTCGTCCAAAGAGGGGAAAGAAATCTCGGGTAAGGCATTCGTACCAGCGCCGTTCTCCAGTCATATTTATGGCCTGGGGTTTTGGTAGGTTTTCTCCAGATGTAACGAGAATACGCGTTAGAACCCTTTGAAAGTCCTCCTACCAAAGCACCCCCCCTTGGCAGATCGCCAAAGTATAGCGTTGCCATAATCACACACAACCAGTCATATTTATTTTTTGGTACAACTGCTGAACCGGCTGAGAGGTTAATTCTGTATTGTTAATGCTGACTGATTATGTTTAATAGAAGCTAAAGGATTAATCTTCATTATTATAGTATAAAGTAATGAGATTTCGTATATCAACAAAATATTAGTTTTATTTTTTGTAGGGATGTTGCATTTTTTTAATCAGTAGTTTTATTTTTAAAGGAAACATTACAAAGCTCCTTATTTACGTTTATTTGCCTAGGAAGGTAAAAAAAAAATTAAACAGAAAAAAACTATGAAATAATCGGCTTCTTTCTTATTTTTAGCTAAAAAAGTTAAAACGTTTTTCAATAAAATATCGAATATGTATTTTTTAAATTTTCTGTATTCATTACGTTTTCTTGTGCTGTACGAAATTTTCGCAACACTAAAAAATTCTCTACAAATGTTTCAGACAACACATGCTTTTCCTGCTTTCTTTTCCCACCTTAATTTTCTGAACTTCGTCTCTATCACACGCACACACAAAAAAAAAAAAAAAATATCATGCCAAAGCTGCTGTTTGTTTTCTCTTTTTCCACTCCTTTTTAACTTTTTCCTTTCTTTAATGGAAAAATAAAGAAAATATTGCGTTGCAGAGTAAATTTCACTCTCATAGTTTCTAAATATTTATAATTTGTTTTTCTTGCATGTGATGTGCAAAAGGAAATGTTTCATTTTTCAATGAAACATGTTTACTTAGAGAATTAAAAAATAAAGCTACACAGAAATTCAATTCTTTCAGAGAGAGACCATTCGTCACTATTAAAATCGTACACACGTAATTTCGTTTTTCATTATATAAAAAGAAAAAGAAAACTATTCTGAACGCTCAGATTAAAAAGCACGTCAAAATCAATCTTATTTTAACCCTCCAAGCGGCTGAGACGTAAAATCCCGTAGTCTGTAAGAGTTGTTCAAAGCGGCTGAGACATAATTTTCTGCTCCTTTTTTACTGCTTCGAAAGCGGCTGTGACATAAAATCCCGTTACTGCTTACCCCCACTCGCCAAAACACCTGTGACACTTAGATTAATGGATTGCAAAGGAGGGGAGAGCGCACAATGCCAAGACACGCCTACGATACTTTAATTGTAGCTTTCAACACCCCACAAAATTAGTTACAGATGTGGTGACCATATCTTTTCTAACTAAAGAAGAGAGAGACCGAATTCTTTCGGTATTTTTTCAGATAAGTAATCTTTTGAGCCGGAGTCCCTTCTATGATCCCCTTCTCCTAGCATGGTTGGGCACGGGAAATTTGAATATTTCGTATTTTTCAAAGACCTCCAGGATACTTTTTCACTTATAATAATTTTAAATGTTTAATTAAAATAACAAATTTTGAGTAAATATTTTACTTCTTTCAAATGTTACCTGAAAAGGAAAAGGTGTTGCCTCGAATACAACAAAACGGTTGGCATATAAAAAAAAAAAAAATATTTTATTAGAAGAGACCGATTTAACATATATGGGGTCTTGGGCACACATGCTTACGGATGAAGAGGGGCTTTAAAGAAATGTAGTGCATATTATTATTTAAATTAATACAAATTTACATGTCATAAAACACTCCTGTATAAATATTAACTCTGTAATTATCCTATTATATAGTAACGCTGATACGGGACTCACTCGCTAACAAATCCGGTCCGGCCACTTCCAAAAAAAACTTTTACCGTCATTAATACAAACAGATTAAAAAGTTACTGTGTAAAAATTTAATGAAATTCACACAGTTCGTGCGATCGGCTTGAAAATTTTCATGATTATGTAAAAAATATATAAAAACGATCTGCGCTATTTTAAAAATCTGAAAATCCACCTGTTCTCTCATTTTTAAGCGATTTTTTGCTATTTTCAGCTTCATTTAATTGCGCATTTAATCGCGTTAAGTTTCCAGTAAAATGAAAATCAAACGTCAATAACAGAGGACTAAATTACAAGACAGTCGGAACACGTACTCAACTTCCCTCACTATTTTTAGGAGAGTCCAATGTCACTTAGGTTAAATGTTTATCTTACATTTCATTGTTTACATCAATAATACTTACTATAAGGACGTTTTGGCAACCAACTATGTTTCCGGACTATTATTTTTCCCATTCCAATTTTAATGAACTAATGCATTATGTAGAAGCTGCCTGGTGTTATAAAATAAAGTAAAGACAACTTCTACATAATGCTTAGTTCATTAAAATTGGAATGATAAAAATAATATTCTTGAAACATAGTTAGAAGCCAAAACGTCCTTATAGTATTTTTCATGTAAACAATGAAATGTTAGGTAAATATTTAAGCAAAGTGACACTGGGCCCTCCTAAAAATAGTGAGGAAAGTTGAGTATGTGTCCAGACTGTATTGCTGTAAACTAGTCCTCAGTTATTGATGTTTCAGTTTGATTTTACTAGAAAAGTAACACGATTAAATGCGCGATCAAATTTATCAGTAAAGCTGTATTCCGTCCTAAAGATTAAAACAAATAAATAATAGTGAAAAGAACAGTGGTCTAAGATAAAATAAAATTAAATCCCAGTTGGATTCAGTGGTGATGATCTGTGGGTCTCGGTCCCACCATGGCCCATTGCACAAGGGACTGAAAATAGTAGATGGTTGAAGAGTAAAAGTCGAGGGTTCTGGACTACCGCGGGGCAGTCGATCTAACGGTCTAGGGTTTCGGGCGGTTTCGTTAGATGTCTCGTGAAGTCGCGGAAGAACACCTGAAAAAATCCTCCGACCAAGGCATTCCGACTTGGCAAATACCCTGAGTGCAGGCTTGCAATAAATGCACTACATTACACTCTATGATCTGTGTGGTTTCCCTGCTCACCTAGCATGGGTCTTTGAATAATCTGCCGGTTTAGCGGAGTGTTCAAAGATCCACGCTAAGAAATTACACATGTAATAGAAGAGGAATCTTCTCAAAAACGTCTTTTCAATAATGAATGATGAGAGCAACCATCCTAAACCTGGTTTCAGACGATAAGAATTATTTAATCAAAATTTTAAATCTAAGAAGATCCATTTTTCTTACAAAATTTCTCGTATATTGCCTCCTGCCGTTGAAACTTTTCAGGATCCGCCACTGTCTTAGTTTTACCCTAACTACAACATCTTTCCAGAAAAACTAACTTCCCACATTGAACTGCAAGATCTTTTGTTGTTGTTTTGGTGTTATGTGGTGTGTGTGTGTCAGTTCATTTATGTAAATATGTATACATGCTAGAAAAACTTTTCAACCTGTAAAGAATTAAAGAAATTGTTACGTAAAGAAATACACAGAAATAGACCAATTTGTATAAGGCCAAAATTTTCATCTTAGATTTCGAGGCATTTAAATTTATACCGGATCACATCGAAAGCGTCAGTTTGTCATCGATTTATTATTTTATTATTGCTGCTTTTAATTGAACAATACGAATTTTAATTTCTATTTTTATTCTATATTAGCTGACGTACCCGCTCATCACACGGGAATAGAGATTACTTTAACAATTGGTTAAACTAAGCTGCCAAATAGACGAAAAAGTAAATAAATAAAATTTCCAATTACCTAAATTTAAAAATAAAGATTAATTTTAGTGTAATTGTTTAAAATATGAAGTTCAAATCGAAGCGCTGTTGCAAATGAAAGCCATGATACATAAACACATGGAGAGAGAGGTAGGGATTTTCGTTTGATTATTTTGAGAAATCACAAAATTATTAAATGTTTAATTTGAATTTCAAGTAATTTATTTTTACATATACATACATGTTATAACTAGCTGCGTATCAGTTCTTCACGACGAAGAAAGTAATGATTTTTTTCTTTTACACATGCATTTTAAATTATTCCAGCTATACGAAAACTGAAAAAATGCAGAAAACTTTTACTCGAACCTAGCGTTATGGATATTAAAATATGCTGTCATAGCTAGCTCAATTGTCACACGATGATCCAAAAGCTATATTGGCAGTGTTAACGATCGGGTGACAACCCTTTCTTCTTTCAATACACATAAATTAGAAAAATGTTTTAGTTAATTAAGTAATTTAATTTCTCCTATTCATCCTAAAATAAATTTTTAAGGAGTTGTAATAACCTGGTGTGCAGAAAGTGAAAGGATTCGTTTTCACATCTCGGCTGATCAAAAACCGCTATATGTACATGGCGCAAGCGTGAACGATAAATCTGTGGGTCCGCAGCTCCTCTAGCTGTATATAGGCTGGTATACGGACGAGAGTTGCGGATCCGAAAATAACATCCTTTTGGGTGATGCCCTACACTAAAAAAATTTTTGTGGATTACTAAGAAATCTCTTTGAAACAAAGATGCTTTAACTTTTCTTAGTATTGCTGCTAAATAAAGTCATGTAAATCAATTGGTAAACATGGCTTTATTTAATAGTAATACTAAGAAAAGTTATGGCATAATACTAAAAAAATCTGGAGTGCCTCCACTCGACTTTCCGAAGACTTACGATTAGATCATTATCAAGCATTTAAATAAATTTTAATCGATGAATAATTCAAACATATATACCAAATTGAAACTCAATCGAATGCACCATTTAAACGCTAGCATACTTTCAAGACTTTCTCCCCATATACTATAATATCAAAGAAATCTTTGTCGTAGCCCTGTAGAAAAACTATAAGTCCTATATACACCAAAATCAATACCGGTCTTGCGACGGTGGTTTATAACATGTATGTCCAATTTGAGCTCAATCGAATGATCCGTTTAGGAGCTATCGTGTTCACTCGTCGTCACACACACACACACACACACACACACACACACACACACATACATACATACATCTCGTAAAAACAGCATAAATGCATTCAGAGGACCTCAAAACGTGTAAATATATCAAAGTCTCGAAGTAGAATTTTTTCAGGATTACAATACTTTCCTTACATGGTACATGTTCGGAAAGTAACAAGTAATGGAATCACTGTTTCCTAGAGATTTCTTGGTAATCAACTGATTTTTTTTTTTTTAAGAGTGTAAATTGTAGGGAAAAAAAGATTCTCGGCGATCCCCAAGTCTGGCATAATAGCTATAAATCAGTCCCGTACTGCTAAGCTATCAGTATTCGGCTATTAAAAAAAAAAAAAAAAAAATCAAATTATTAAGCAGAAAGGCTTAATTTAAAATGCAGACTTTTTCTAAGAAGGAAAGCGTTCCAAATGAGTTAAAAGGTTAACTCTAACAAATTATGTCTAATCAATAGGTTGAAATTTTGCGATTTTAAATCGTTTGAAATAGCTTCTCGAAATTATTAAACTTCTACTTCTTTTAAGAATATTAAAACGAATAAATTGTTTTCGCCTAAATAAAGCATTGATATAAGGATTAATATATATTAAGCATTTCAGTGGTCCAGTTCCGAAGGATTTTTTTTTTTTTTTTTTTTTTTGGATTACATGTGGGAATGGCGCCAGTTGTACGTCATACATTTAAAATTGACAAAAATTTGTACTCATGTTTTTTTAACCATTACCGTTGACAAATTAACAGCGCTTCGCTTTTGATTACTCCCTCTAACTGCATAAAGATGCGAAAAATGATAGAGAGAAGACGTAGGCGACCTTAAAATTTTGAAAATCCACCCGTTTCCCCAAAAATACTAAAATTCAGAGCCTTATTATCGCATGGGAAAATCGGGAGTTTGTAAAGGGCCCCCAATTTCAAATGTTCTGTCTTCAGTCTTCTTTTATATCAAAATTTTTTGAAAAATAAAAAAAAATTCATGGATGGGGGCCCCTAAAATTCATTAATGTCCGGGGCCCCTGTTGGTCATAATCAGGCCCTGCTTAAATTTAGCAATTTAAGTCGCTAAAATTATTAAATATAGATAATTTAAATTGAATTAAATTCATTTAATTCAATTTAAGTCAATGCGCCAATGGGTCCTAATCTTGCGCGCAAAACTTTGTATAAGCGCTCAAATAATTTCATTCATTCAAATAATTCAATAAGCATTCAAATAATACAATATATTCACATAAAAACGATCCAAAAGAATTACTTTCAATAAACTTCTGCCGCAGGAATTTATGAAACTTCAAATTTCAGTCAAAATCGAAAATTTTCAGATTTTGGTCTTATAAATCTAAAAGCGCATTCAACTTGCGTCAACTATACATGCATTTTTTTTATAAGTTCTAATACATGTCTGTCAAAGGACACCTCTTTTGCCTTAGCAACTTGAAGGTGCAAGCTATGGTTAAGCCTTAAAAATGACAAAAAAAAAAAAAAAAAAAAAGAGAGAGAGAGAAAATGTGTGTTTTTGTGACCTTCAGTGACTTTGCGTCGATAACCTGCCACAGATTCTCGTATATTTCATGAAGTACTATCGTCTAACATTATAGATGTTAAATAAATATCATGGCAAGTTGTCCCCCAAAGAGTTTTTGACCACAGCATTTTCTATGTCTGAGAAAAACGCCCACTTTTGTGTGCTGCACGGACTTTTTTACAGGCCCGTAGCCAAAGGGGTGCCAGGTGGGGCTGAACCCCATCCCCCCTAGAAAATTTCACATAAAAAAAGTTTAATGCAGATGCTTTGAAAAATTTTTGTATATAAGGTAAAGTTATCAAAGTTTTATATATCAAAGTTTTATATATCAAAGTTTTATATATGCAAAGTTTTTCTTTGTAGTAATACTCTGTCATTTTTGTTTTGTGTTCTCATCTTCCAAATATGATCCAAAGATGACAACTTTAAATCCATTCTGTTTAAGCCAAGGAACTTTTACTTCTTGGAAGCCGTTTGGACTTTTCAGAATTTATTTAATTACTAGCTGAAGTACCCGTCCTCGACGGGTTAGTGAATGAAAATTTCCAAAAAGCAAGAACTTTCGTCAGCATTGTAGGAGTACAGAGAATGGATGTAGTATGTTGCCAAAGTAAAGAAAGCGAAGTTATAATTTTCATGTATTTTTAAAATATTACAGGTTAGAGAGTAACTAAGTAATATCATTTCATTCGCTTTAGTCGTAATTATGTGATGCGCGAACGAATATTTACGCATATTGAAATAATTTTCGCAAAATCTCAAAATTTAATTAACATTTTTGAAAAATTTGAAGCCTAGAATTTAAGTTGAGTGACAACGTATCATGTCACCCAAATTCGTTTCATTCCCTGCAGTCTTTATTTCGTGATGCCGGAACAAATTTTCAGCATTTTAAAACGATTTTCGAAAAATCTCAAAATGTAAGCAAAATATTTTTAAAATTCAACGCCTATAAATTAAGATTACCAACTACCTATCCTATCACTCAATTTGGTATCATTCGTATTAGTCGTTATTACGTGATGTTTGAAGAAATATAAACGTATTTTGAGAGAATTTTCACAAAATCTCAAAATCTAATAAAAATGTTTAAAAAATTGGACTCCTATAGTTTATGTTGAGCAACCATCTATCCTGTGACCAAATTTCATATCATTCGCTTTAGTCGTTATTACGTAATACGGGAACAAAAATTCACTGAGTTTTAAACGATTTTCACAAAATCTCGAAATCTGATGGATTTTTTTAAATTAGATGCTTATAATTTAAGGTGAGTGACCACCTATCATTTCACCAAATATCATTTTTTCACCTTTGCAGTTATTACGTGATGTGCGAACACAAATTTACGCAGTTTGAAATGATTTTCGCAAAATTTCAAAATCTAATCAAGATTTTTTTTAAATTCGACGCCTATATTTTAAGTTGAGTGACCACCTATCATGTCACTCAATTTCATATCATTCGCTTCAGTCGTTTTTGCGTGATGCTTGAACACAAATTTACGCAGTTTGAAAGGATTTTCGCAAAATCTCAAAATCCAATCAGAATTTTTTAAAAATTGGACGCCTATGTTTTAAGTTGAGTGACCACCTATCACGACACCCAATTTCATATCATTCGCTTCAGTCGTTTTTGCGTGATGCTTGAACACAAATTTACGCAGTTTGAAACGATTTTCGCAAAATCTGAAAATCTAATCAAGATTTTTTTAAAATTGGACGCCTATGTTTTAAGTTGAGTGACCACCTATCATGACACCCAATTTCATATCATTCGCTTCAGTCGTTTTTGCGTGATGCTTGAACACAAATTTACGCAGTTTGAAACGATTTTCGCAAAATCTGAAAATCTAATCAAGATCTTTTAAAAATTCGACGCCTATGTTTTAAGTTGAGCGACCACCTATCATGACACCAAATTTCATATCATTCGCTTCAGTCGTTTTTACGTGATGCTTAAACAAAAAAAAGCGTCACGGACAGAATGACAGACAAACTTTTTTTTTGAGGGTGGCATCGGATTCCCGGGTGCTTGAAACGGATAGAAATCGCAAAATTTTTGAATTCCAAGAAATGTACAGACAAAAGTCTAATTTTATTTATATAGATAAACTTATGCTATTATTTAATGAAGAGAAATATAGATAAAAATGTTATCATTCAAAAAAATATAGGATGCCACCCCACTTAAGTTAGGGTGCCCCTCCCCCCTGAAAAAAAGAGGGTGCCCCCCTGAATGGAAAATCTGGCTACGGGTCTGCTTTTTTAGTGGGCCATAAAAGATGAACAACTTAATTTTGAGACAAAATATTCTGGATTTGCTACATTAATAAGATTAATAACAACTGGGAATTTTTTGGTAAAAATCTCAGATGGCATGAATCCTAGGTGTGTTACTTTCTCAGATTCGTGCTTTTAATTTTTCTTGGAATTTTTTCGCATATGCAGAACATAAATAAAGGTCTTTAAAAACGTTTATTATCTAACAAAGATTAATATAGATATTTCATTTAACAAATTTACTAAACAAGTCCTTTAAATGAAACATCGAAGAATTTTTAATTTTTATTTTTCTCGTACGCTTGAGATAATTTAAATGAAAGCTTTATCACTCTACACTCAAGTACATTATACTCTCTCTCTCTCTTTTTCTCTCTCTTTTTTTTTAACTGTCATATTTTTTTGCATTACAACTTTAAAAATGATCGAGTGAAAGCCAAATTTCCTATTTCTCTTTCCTAACTAACTGTATAAACTTTTATGAAAAAAAGCACAGTTTGAAAAAAATATAAGAAATAATAATAATTATATGGAACACTTTGAACATTTTATGAAGGGCAGCGTCTTATATAAGGTTCAGGTAAATGGGATATATCTGACATTGGACACTTTATTGAAAATATGTACACGGGGTCTTATCGCATGAGCCTCATCTTGAAGGGGGCCAGTTAGATATATTATTTTTCTTTCATTTCTATTAAAGCTTTATAAAGAAATTTTTCAGATAAAGAAGTATAGTAAAAACATAATCACTAATTTTACTATTTTTAGAACACAAGCGTCTCTCTCACTACCTGCTCATTATGAGAGGGGACAAAAAACAAAATATCTCTTTTTCCAAACTCCAGACAAAAATCTGGCTCTGGGTGAGTGTACATGTAAGCCACCGAGAAAAGAACTTTGGTTTCCTACAACGTTGCGTAGTTTCCCGAGTATTTAGGGGGGAAAGAGGTGAGGGAGACCAGTTGGTCAGATTCACCGGACATGTGCTCCTACAATACAAAGTAATTTATCAGGCGGTAGGTAGGCTGTCACGTCGGCAGTTTGTTAATTACCTTGTTCCCCACGCCTTCCATGCGGAAATGGGGGAAGCAGGTTTTTCTTGTGCATTTTCGAGAGATACAGATCCCATACACTGGAACTTTTTTGAAGTGATCACTAGACAAACTCCAGGCCGCTCGGAGGGTTAAACAGCATATCATTTTTGGCATATAAATATTTGCCAAGTGTCTTTTTGGAGATTTCGACTAGTTTACTAACCAAATTTTCGTGTAATTTTAATCAAATCATTATATAGTGAACAGTGAGCGCTGGAAGTGCGTGTCACGGGAATCAGCCGGAGTATTTTTAAACCATAACTGCTTATGAAATCCGGTGAAAAAAATGAATTGTTGCAGATGGCAAAAATTTGTCTGACATCCACGCTTTTCTAGAAGCATTTCTACGGCCTTGCCGTATAATTCACCTACGATGCACTCATACTTTGCCGTCATTTAGGACGAAAAGTCTATTTACAGAAAGTGGTTGAATATTTTTGGTGCAAAGGTGTTGGCAGCTGTATGAATCCATGCAGCATCTTAATTTTATTTTTCGTTTTGAATAAAAAGTCTGTATTTTATTGCGAACCATCATCTAAATCTAAATTTTTATGTAATTGTTAACCCTAAATTACAGCTTCCGACAGCTCGGGATAAGAATTAAGCACTCTTTGAAAACAGTAATTTTCGGCATAGATTACAGTACATTTTCTGAGTTTTATTTAAATATAATCAATGCTTTTGAAACTACTTTTAACTACGAGAGTCTAACTAATAAGCTCTAACAAAAATTTTCCGCTGCTAATTAAATATGCAATATCCAAACCTTAAAAACTTCTTAAATTTCAGAAAAAACAGATTTGCACACAATTATTTTTTAAGGCAACCGTACACGTTCGAAGGCTTTTTTCAGTCACTTCTTAACGTTTTAACTTCAGAGGTACGTATCATTGTCATATATGACTTAAAAAACCTTCTATTTCTTGTGACGTATCGCGGATTAAACGGGACACTGATGAGTTAGTTTACATATATGCGAAAAAAACGCGAGCATCACTGCAATAAAAAAACCCCTGTAAGACGTAAGAGCAATAACAAAATTCTGATTAGCAGTAGCTGATCCAAGTATTTTTATATAAAAATAGCTCTTAAAGCTCTTAAAATTTTGATCATATCGAGAATTTCTGTTTAAACGTAAAGAAAACTGACCCTTATCAGTAAGATCTGCTCAAAATCTGTTTATCCTGGAATCCATAATATAAATGCTGTTGTGGAATGTAGCGTATTCCTACTTGACAACATCAGTTAAAATGTACCCGGGAGGTATGCATTAGAGCGGTGCGGTACGAAAAAGCAATTTCTAATCCCCACCACAAACATAGAACTCAAAAAATATAATAAATTGTGTAGCCGATATAGTAACGAAATGCATCACGAATTTTTAAGCCTGTTTTCATTCTTTAAAGGTGCTAAAATCGGGTACGCCACGCTGATCATTAAATTTAAGTGTTAAAAAATTATGCTGTGAGAAACTGCATTAGAAGTTTCTGTGGCAAAACCTGAGTGGTTTAGGGGGACAAATGCAGTTGACTAGAGGGACAAGTGCAGTTATAGGTACTTAAGTGTCTGACTGATTCGACTGGTCAGTCACTCCATCTGTGTACAGATTTCAATGTACACCCTGTGTAAAACTTTAAGTGATAAGGTGCTTCGCCCGGGAGAGGCAAAAATACTGAATAAGGGTTACAATTAAAACTTTGTACATTGCATGTTTTGCGCCTAGGCACTAAAACTCTGAAAGAGAAGGATCTTTTGTTTTCTTTAACACTCACCTGGAAAAATTTTGAAGTCTATTCTGTCTCCAAGCTAAAAGGAAAATCTACCTAAGGGAGACTAATCCAGAAAAACTTAACTTTTAAATCTTGCTTTTATAGACAATTCTGGTATAGTTTTGAGATTAAAGCTGATTTAACCCGTTATTAGCGAAATTTGCTTTCTTATTAGCGAACATTGCTTTCTAAATACTTTTGAAAAAATGCAAGTTTAAGTTGAAATTTCTAAATTTTGATCAGTGCACTTCAGTGATGGCCATTATTTCTTTTTAAAATCTGTTGATTTATATTGAGTATGTACTAAAATCTCTTCAAGAAAAAATAACAACATAGGCAAATTGTAAACAAACACATTTCCTAGGCGACGAAACTGAGTAACTGAAGTTGTATGTAAAGGCAAAAGAAACTGATAGCACTGAACAAACGCACTCTAGTTTTCTTACGAAAACTCATGCAACGAGTTTGCCCTTTACGAATGCGCCAATGCGCCCACTGTTATACACCGTTGGTTGACAAACATTTAAACTTTCGCCGGAATAAGTTTCCTGGTTGATTCCTTTCCAGTAGGTGCAAGTCTGCAAACTCTTCCATCACGCGAAGACAAAGCTTAAGGTCTTCCCCCTGTATTCTCTTTCCAATTATTGCCTTTCAAATTTAAAAAAAAAATTGTCGACTATAGTCTTTGATTTTCCTATCTTTATTCCAATAGTAGTTGCAATAAACTATTCAGTCGACACCTCCTACATACAGAAAGCCTAACAACTGAAACTTTGACGTCACCACTAGGCCTACAAGTGATGACGTCATCACAGTTTTACTTTCATAAAGTGAATCTATTTGAATTTTCTGGTGAGTGCTACAAATATTAGAAAATATCGTAAGTTAAAGATAAAAATTAAAATACCTTTGTGATACAAAACAATTCATTATGATCTAGTTCCTACTTATATTACATAATTAGTTAAAATTAAAAACTTGCCCTTTGTCGCAAAATTAAATTTTCTATCTCAAATCATTAAAATGCTGTTATGCGTGAGTAAACTCACAAGAAATTTTAAATAGTTTTGCTTTATGAAAGTTAAATTGTGATGACGTAATTTTTGAAGGCCAACTAATGACGTGGAAGCTTGGTGACGTAGCAGTTGTTATGCTTTCTATATCTAGGAGGTGTTGATTCAGTGCTGTCAAAGAAAGAGCTCCAATCTGCCATATCACATAATCAGTTAACGCCTTTACAAGGAACTCCGAAAGTTCGAACAAGCGTGTGACATGTTCACTAATTTAAGAGTTGTCACAATCTAAGCAATTGCAGTGATATTTAAGCCAGCATATGCATATTTATTTTTTGAAAATTACTGGTGGCCTTAAAGTTTTTACTCAAGCTGAATTTACCGATTTTGTATATGAGAATTTTTCTCATACTTATAGAACTTTTAAATTTCGTTAGTTGCATTATTTCTTAACAATGGACTTTAACAATTAATATTACATTATTTCATTCCCTTTTATTTGATTTTTTTCATTTGCTCAAAAACTTTTACTGGCCTTAAAATTTTTACTCAGACTGTACAATTTCTTTATCTTAGTGGGCTGTGTCTGTGCGTTTAATGATATATCTCCCCCCCCCCTCTCTCTATTTCTTTCTCTCTCTCGTGGATCTTGTTTAATTCCTCTCTTAATATGAAATTTATAAATATGGTTTTTAAGCATTGTTATGTTACTATTTTAAGATAATATTCTTTAAACATTTATAAAAACAGAGTAACGGCGTATTATTCATACATCTTTACCACGATTTTTCAAATAAAAGTGAAGAAACCCTCTGTTAAACGAAGTTAAAGTCGTAGAAAATTTAAAGGTTGAAAACTTCTGGTGTGCTTTCATAAATTTATTAATTCAAGACCTATTCCAAAGTATTGATCTAATAATTTTTTACAAAGCATAAACTATAGAAATAGACCACTGTCTCAACTTTTCAAATCTCCTGAAAACAACAGAAGTTCATGGATTCCTACTGTAAGCATCTAATCAACAGAATAAAATATGCATGAGAAAAAATATTTTTTCTTCAGACGTGCATGTAACTATAAGATTACTTCAATTGGTTTAAAGATTTCTGACATTTCCTATTTCAGTCTGCAAACTTAATCAACTTCTTTTAATTCTTTAACGTTTTATGTGTTAAATATTTATTTATATTGCTTTACGAAGTAGTACTGTTTAGAATGCATCTTTCAAAGAGAATTTTAACAAACTATTTTGGTCGGTCACCATGAGACTGCCATTCCATAATACTACCCTATTAACAGCAATCAACATGTTCATTCACAAATTAATCTGATTTGCATTGAAATGCTTGTACCAGTGTTAATAAATAAATTTTATTTTGAAATATTTATAAAGCCTCCCAAAATATTTAAAGAACAGTATTCAGAGTACTGCGTTTGAAAGAATAAATACGCAGTCAAACACAGACATACATTGGAGGGTTGCTAATTGTTCCAAATCATAATTGACTACCCATGAAGAGCAAATTTTATAAATATTTATTTTTATATGGCAATCATGTAACACCCAAACCGTGGTAGTTAACAATGTAATACAAGCAAATGATTTCTGTTTAAAAAGAGCAGTTTTTT